>KN505439.1:2755-18760 GCA_000787155.1 Scartelaos histophorus
TCTCCTCTCTTCCTCTGCTCCCTCTTTCCCACTCCCTCCCTCTATCCTCTCTTCTCTCCCTCTCCTCCCCCACTCTATCTCTCTCTCCCTCTTTACTGTCCTCTCCTCTCTCCCTCTCCTCCCCTCTCCATCTCTTCCTCCCTCTTTCCTGTCTCTCCCCTCTTCCTCTCCTTCCTCACTTTCTCTCTTCTCTTCCCTCTCATCTTACTCTCCCTCTTCTCTCTCTCCTCTCTTACCAGCTATTCTTTCAACCCCTCCTCCCTTACATCCTCCCTTTCTCTCTCTCCCTCTCTCTCCCTCTCTACTCTCTTCCCTCCCTCTCTCCTTGTCATTTTCTACTCCTTCTCTACTTTCTTCCCTCACTGTCTCTTTTCTTTTCCTTCCTCTCTCTTCCCTCTCCTCTCTTGTCTCCTCCCTCTCTCCTCTCGTCAGCCCACACACACTTGGGAATTGTTCAGTTCGGTACAAGGAAAAAGAGAGAGGGAGGAAAAAGAGGGAGGGAGGAAGAGGAGCGAGGGAGGAAGAGGGGAGCAGATTTAAACAGGCCCTTCTGTCCAGGCCAAGGACTAAATAAATGTTATTCATGGAGTGTGTTTGAGGACTAAATCTGAGCTGGAGCATTAGCAGTTTCTGTTACCGAGAACAACGGCCCAGAGTGAGAACCGAGCCATGTTTGAACCAAATATTCTGAGAATACTCTGGGGTTACTAAAAAATAATAAGTTAAAAGTCTTAAAGGTCCCATATGATGCTATTTTCTAATGTATTTTAATGTTTTCTCATCACAAAGAGACCTGGAGTTGTGTTTTGTTTCATTCACACATATAGTCTGAGTTCTCCTCTCAAACCAAAAACACTAGGTTCCAACTTGTGATGTCATGTGGCAGGTTTGTGCTTTTAAATTCCTCTTCACTAGAATCATTTGGATATTTTCACTCCTGGAATTGTTGATTTCTACTGAACTAAAGATAAAAAAGAGCTGTTAACTTGAAAACTACTGCTTTGTGACATCACAAGGTGGAACGGAGCAGTTTGAGCTTTGGAGATGTAGATTGACTAAGAATAAAAGATTACAAAACACAACTCCAGGCATATTTCTGAGGAAGTAACAACATTCTAACAAAGGTAAAACCTCACACGGTTCCATTTTGAGCAATATTTATTCATGTTTGAGCTTTTACCCATGGCAGAACATTGATCCCTTATCAAAAACATACCTGGAGTTGTATTCCACTATTCACACTAGTTTCTGTAATTAGTGATGTAAAAAGTCCAGTGTCAGATAACAGAGTTTGAAATTTATCCAGGATAGTTACATCATAGGAAGAATTTAGATCACCATGATACCTTTTATTGTTTTGGAAATATAGAAATCTATTCACATGCTTTATAAGTTTCACTTTCATTTTTGTCTCCCTGCTCTTTGCTCTCTGTGTTAAGTCAACCCCCCTTCAAAGCACTATCACAACACATTACGCTTATGCAGCTATGGCCCATATATGCAGCTACGGCCCATCGTGTCAGTATATATATACACACATAATACATGTATTTGTATGTATACATAGAGTTGTATTTTGAGTCATTCACACTGCAGTAAATCTCTGAACTCTCACCTTTAAACCGGTATGAACTGAAGATCAAAAAGATTGTTCACCACAGGTAGTCCATAAATCATCACCAGACTCATTCAAAGCATTTCCACCATAAACACACATTCATTATAACTGCATGAGCGTGTAATATGTGTGGTTATGTTCCTCATTACCAGGCTTAGTTGTTTTCCCCCATGGTCAGTCCCTGTGTACAGTTTCTGTTGAAGAAAATCTGTTCAAGGTTGCGCAAAAAAGCAATTTTGAAGAGCTACATCACCTCCCTCCAACTGTCCCCTGACCAGATGAGTGTGTCCGAGTGCACTTGATCAGGGAGCTAAGGATGAGAGGAAGAGGAGAGGAAGAGGAGAGGAAGATGGAGTGATAGAGAGATGGAGACAGAGGAGGAGGAGGGAGGAAAGAGAGACGATAGTGCTGAGTCAGGGAAATTGTTCCTCTTTTCTTCAGTGGAAGGTCAGCGGTGTGTTGAGTGACAGCGATGTAGCAGAAGAGAGGGCTGTGATTGGCTGCTCCTCGTCTGTCAGGATTGTTTAATTGGTTCATACTTCATCATTAAACTGGATCTAAACACTAAATGCACTAAACCACATACAAAACTGTTTATATTGTGTTTGAATAACATAAATACTTGGCAATTTTAGGTCAAACTTGGAACATTTGCAGTTTTCAGGTCAAAAATGTCTATGTACTATGTACTATGTGACATCACACAATTCTCCTATGTTTACAGCCAGGTGTTTCTGCTACAAACACCTGGCTTCTTAACCACTTCGGACAAATCGTCATCATCAGAAACTCCGTCAAGTGCTGTTCCACCTCCCCCAAAGCCCACACTCAACTCTGTTTGGCTCTTTTAGCGACGATGCACAGGTGGATCCTTGGCCGCCTCGGAGCGCCGCAAATTGCCCACAACACAACGCATTTTCATTGTTTGCGATCTTTATTTAAGCCGTACAATGCATTTTAATCAAATAAAAATTATGGCACAATAAAAATAAGTCAATATGTTGCTGTTTTAGCCACATTGCTGCAGATCACATTATTATCAGGTCCACTCAGCCTTTATTATTCACATGTTTTACTGCCTGTGACACATAAAAACACCACTGAACACAAGTATTCATATTTTATTTTGACAGTTTAATCTGATTTGGTCACATGACTCAGTGCAGTTGCTTCTCCTGAGGCTGTTCCAGATGCCCTCCCACGAGCTGTGAGCAGGACACTCGGATCTGACTCTGGAGATGCTACAAAATGGTCTACGGAGGAATAATTGTGGGAACTGAGAAACACCCAATGTCACAAATCTTAACTTTACTCTTCCAGACCACGTTGCTCCTCCCCCTTACTCTCCCTTAGGTGCTCCAGACCACCCCTAAACATCAGCAGATCTACAGCTACATGAGAAGACCTTTTGGATCAGCTCTTTTTTGGACGCTAGAGACTTTAAATCCTCATACTGATGCATTAAAGGGACACTACGTAACTTTTCCAGTGGACTCGCCTCCAGCTAGTCAAAACCAAAACCAGCTCCAGTATCAGATCAGATCAGTAAATGATGAGACAAACAGACATGAGGAGAATTAGGTGAGACTGAAAAGACTTCTGCAAAAAGACCGTCCACCACAAGAGAAAACCCGTGAGCCATCACACCTGTAGCACACACCACCTCAGCTGCTGTTTTCTGTCTACACTTTGAGACTGTGAGGTGTTTCAAAGGTCAGATCTTGTTGGGCTTTACTTGCTAAATAAATAAGAACAAAGCTTTTTTTTTGGGCTTTACTTGCTAAAAAATTAGAACAAAGCTTTTTTTTTTTTCTAAATGCATAAAACAATTTGATAAAGTTGTTGCGAGGCAGATCTGGGTGGACGGTGGTATTCCAGTATGTACCAGTGTGTACATGAGCTGGATTTAAGAGGGCATTAGATTAGACTGTGTAACATGACTGTAATCAGCATGCAAACGTGTAGTAGCTGTGGCATGTACATGGTTATTATTGGAGACATGTTACAGGAATGTGATTTGCAATTTGGGTTGAAGGCCAAGCATCCAATATTTCCCCCATTTATTTGTAAAATGTGTCTTGTCCCAGTACAGATGTAGTGTGCAAGCAGTTCTTGAGGTCAGGCTGAAGTCCATGTGTCCACTCTGCATCTAATTCTAAAATTATAAAATATAGTATTGCCTCGCCCAGCCCTATGATCTTGGTCTTTTTATTTCACTATTTTGTCCATACATTAAGATATGAACATTAGTAACAAACCAATCAGGTGCCTCCTTTCCCTGAGGTCGGCTCCCCCTAGCGTTAGCAACAGGTTTGATTGACAGCAGTGCATCTCGTTGTTATGTGCGAGTACTTTCAACAAACTTACTCCTGATTGGCTCTTTGTTTGCTATTCCAAAAAATGTAACAGAATTTCACAGGCCAATAATTTTGCCAATTCTTGTTGCAATAATCTCAATTTTTCACATACTATATAGAAACAGATTGAGGTTTTATATTTAATGTTCTATTTTTGTTCTGCTTTCAGGTTACGGCCGTTCACTTCCAAAGAAATATGGAATATTCTCGCACATTTGGCATCTGCTCCACACACTCACTCAAAACTGTGCTGCTTCAATGCAAAATCTGGAACAACCTTCACCAAAAACTTCACCAACAGGCGAATAATTATTAGTGATGTTGAGATGAAGCCCCGTGAAGCACTGAAGCGTTCCATCAAATTACTCCACTCTTGAGCCGATGCTTCAAGGTGCTACGTTTGCTCCACTGCACCATCAAGTGGACAAAAAAAAATGTATAACGGGCAGAGTGATAATAGAACGATTGTGGTCATTGTGGCTCTGGTGGAAGGGTTTTTATTGAACAAATAAACAAATTGTGAAGCATGTCAGCAAAGAATTCTTAGGTTTTTTTCACATGTCATCTGCTTTTAAAGCCTGAACGCGCTGCAGACGGTTTGTTTCATTTTCAGTCGTTTCCTCAGAATACGCCAAACCATCATTCGGGGAATCCGGATTTTCACAAACTTGCTCAACCTTCTCCTGATGTAGATGTTGGTCTGTCAGAACCTTTAGCCCTGCATAAGCAGCTTTCCTCTTTACGTTTTTGGTAACAAGTCCAAATTTGTTTACCAGATGATGTAGTTTTTCCAGATTTTGCATTGAAGGCAGCACAGTCTTGGGTGGGGAGCAGGAGTGTGTGGAGCAGAGTCCAAATGTGCGAGAATATTCCATATTCTCTTTTGAAGTGAACGGCATGGATTAACCGGAAAACAGAACAAAAATTTAACATTAGATATAAAATCTTGATCTGTTTCTATACATTCAATGAAAATATGATGCTATTTCAAAATTGTCAAAAATAACATCTCAAGGGGCTCCTCTTATGCTCCAAATAAATAAATAAATAAATAAATAAATACAATTCTTTCCCTGTGATATGTCAGTGTTTGGGGGGCACCCTTTATAAACACACTCAGATTTCCAAATATGGTCTTGTTTTCAAATCATCCACTATAACTGCTAGGCTCACCATCATCTGGCTGCAGAGGAACACTATGGATGAATCCTCCTCCCTCATTCTCCTCCGTTTCTATAGTCTATAAATGTGTGAGTGATGCATAATATAAGCTCTTTAAATGGACTTAATTAGTGGCCATAACTTTCTTGTCAGGCAGATGCAGGACTGACTGCGCCGGAGGTCCCTGAACATTTGGACCATCATCTTTGCACCATCACCGGAGCTGACAGCTTTAGAGAGGTGCATTGTGGGAGGGAGACGGATCGGGCCGAACGCAGCATGGAGACTGAGAACAAGCGAGGAACACATGCATCATCTGCTGCACTTAACGTCTGCGCCGTACCCACTCATGTTTCCTAGACTGATTGTGACAGCAGAAGGTCACTTTGTACATTTTGATTTAGCTTCAGAATAAGTTAAAGAGGGTATTGTTACTATGTCATAACTCTCATCAAAAACATGCCTGAATATGTCATCCATGCACGTTTCAGTAATTTTGTGATCTCTGCTGGGCCTTATTTGAACCTTCAGAGTTAAGCTGTAAGATTCTTAACATGACATAAGTTGGAGAGCAAAGGTACAACTCAAACTCAAAAACAAAAGTTAATATGTTGTTTTCAGCGAATAGAGCGCATTCAAAACCATAAAAAGTAGCATGGTAACTAAACGGGGCGCTTAAAGCTTTACCACATGGGACAAGTTGTCATCCATCCATGAATCCATCCAGTTTCTTTCACCCATCCAGGGCCGGGTCGTAGGGGCAGCAATCCAGATTATTATAAAGTGCCTTTTTTAAACTAAGTAAGTAACTAAACTAACTAACCACATGAAATCCCAATTTTGAAGTTTTATTTGCAGTTTACAGAAAAACTAACCACGAAATCCCAATTTTGAAGTTTTATTTGCAGTTTACAGAAATGAAACTTAAAATCACATTTCTAATTTGCATGAAGTGCTGGAAAAAATAAAAAGCTTGCTTCTTGTCCCCTGATGCTCCTTGTGCTTGTGCCAGACTGAAGGACACGACTCAGTGGATTATTGGTGTTCTCTCTGTGACTCAGGGATGTTCTGCTGATGGTGAGTCTGTTGTGTGCATCATTTCACTCATGCACTGTCACTTTATTTACATTGGCTACCGTTCTGATGAAAAAACTGACAGTTTAAAAAAATTCTCATTGGATTCAGCACTATAGTGGAGCGGCTGCACTTGCTGTAAAGAGAATTTTTGTGTGGGGGTCGGGGCAGTTCGGCAGCAGAACGTACTTTGAAGCGTGAAATGTCAGAGCCCAAACAAACTTTGTTCTTGTTCTTATCACTTCAAGAACAAGAGCAAAGTTCGGATGTTCTTATGAAGTATGAATGGGCCTAAAGTAGTCACCAGGCCATCGTATAACAGTGAAACCATAACAACTGTAAATTATAGTCATGCTGCTAAAAAAAATAAATAAATTGAGCACCACATTTTCCCAGTTTTGCTGAGATTTTTGTGGGAAAGGAATTAATCACCTGCCCCAAATTGCTGCCTGGTCTTAAATAAATGCCTGGTCTGTAAGTGACTGAAACAAATAAACGCCCCGGCTCTTATTTGGTATTTTACGGTTGTTATGTTAATTAATGTTATGTTAAGATCGTAAAAATTAGATAGAGGACTTTTAAAGGTTCTGTACCCAATTTGTTTTTTATATATTTAAGTAAAAATGGTCAAAATAAGTCCACTGTGTATTGTCTGCATCCAATTATTTTATTATTTTACTGTTTCAAGACAATAGAATTGAGGTACAGCGCCTTTAAATAACATTATACACCCCCCACCCCTTTAACCCACTGTTCTGTGAAACATGTGAAACAGTGCACATAATAGAAGCACGTGATTACTTTCTATAGGAGGACTTCCACAAAGAGAAGACGAATGCAGAGGAGAGGTAATCGTGGGGGCCGGATAGCGGCGATAAACCAGACGAGATAGGATCAGACCACAGGGCCCACTGCAGGCTCACGGGTGTGGGAGAGGGGGTATACGGAGGGGGGTACGAGCCACCATAATCTAATTACATTACAGTGCCAGGCCTGGACCATGGATCACGGCAAAGGGCGTTCGCAATCCTGACAAATAATACCAGTGTGTGAGATTAAGCAGATTAGAAGGGGTGGCTGGTTCAAAGGTAGTTCGAGATTTGGAACATATTTCAGTGTATCAAAATTAAGATTAATAAGGTATATCGAAGCTTTTAACATAGAGTCACGTGTAGCTATGATATGTAAGTCTACGTAACTCTAATAAGTTAGCCCCTTAACGGTTTCTTACCCATTTGCTAGAGCTCGTTTTAAATGTGAATGACACTATTTTCTGATGTAACAAAGCTGCTTCCTCATCAAACATACCCTGAGTTTTGTTTCATTCACACATTTTAACACACAAATCCTATATATTTAAAGCTTGGAGTTGAAAGATGTAGACAGACTAAAAAAGGATTACAGGATTACCAATTTGGAGGAATACAGGACATCTAAGTCTCTGCCTTTCATTGAAAACTGTCTGGAGCTGAATCAGCCTTATTCAGCCTTCTCCTCATTTACAGGAGCACTAAGCTACAAAAATCCACCTGGGGTCTCTCGGCTTTTTGTCAGTAAGCCTTTTAAACTCCTGATTCCAACAGGAATTTGGCGACTGAAAAGCACCTGCTCATTTTAAGGGTGAATTTTATAAGTTCAGATCAATTGAACTGGAATCAAAAAGTCTAATTTCAGCAGAAAACAAATTATTCTTATTCTTACAGTATTCTGATCATTCTCTATCATTTTCTGCCAGTTCTATTACCTCTTCATTATAATATATCATCCTCCAGTTCTGGGACTCTTCAGCCATGAATTAAACTAATTAATTGTATTACCTCTTCATTATAATATATCATCCCACTTTGCCATAAACTGTTTCTCCACCACACAGTAGAAACCAATCATTTTAAAACTATAGGGTCTTTGAAAAAATTGTTTTAATTCTTGTTATTGGCTTCCCAACAGCTTAAAGAATATAAACTAATATGTTTTTCAAAATGTATTTCACGGTGGGGACATTAACTCTTCTGGTTCGACAGTATTGCATTTGATACGTTATGTTTTATAAAGCAAAAAAAATAAAATAAAATAAAAAATAAAAGTAAAAATACAAATGTGATATTCATCATGGAAAAACAGAACATTTTAATTTACTTACAGACTTTATATTTTACACTAAGGCTCTAAATTCAGCAATTTTATGTGTGTGTTTTTTTTTTTTTTTGTTTTTTTCCATTTGTATTTCTGGTCCTATAGTTTTTATTACAGCCATATGGCACATTTACAGCATGCAGACTGAAATAACAGGTTGTACTGAAAAAAGGATGTATAATACTTCATTAGAGGGGAAAAGTTTTAATAGCAAAATTAAGAAAAAAAAAAAATCCAGGCAAGGACTTATGTACAAAAACTGTCCTTAAGTCTGGAAGGGTTAAAGGGTTCAAATAGCTGAAAATGTTAACCAAAAATAAAATCAATCAATCAAAATGTTAAGATGCCACAGGTCTTTTGATACAGGACTGCACCTTCCCGCAGAGCTAGCTTGTAACCTTGTGAAGCTACACTGAATTTTCCCTTTTCCCACTTTGACTGTGTTAAAATGTCCCGTTTTATTTCCGTCCTCGGCTTGACTCCAGTTTGGGGAGTTGAGACCCCTCAATGTCAAACCTTAGTTCCACTCCGACGAACTTTTACACGAAAAATTCTCCAACCCAGTTCTGTCGAACATAAGCTATATATTAGTACCTGCTAGCGGGTTAGCGTGGGGGTAGCTAACATCGCGCGTTTCCGATTAGTTCCACTTTCAGTTTACTTTTGAGCAACAAATTCTCCAACCCAGTTCTGTCATGCATATTACCCACTGCTAGCGTGTTAGCTTTGGAGTAGCTAATGTCACACGATTCTCATTAGTTCCACTTTGACTAACTTTTACACAACAAATTCTCCAACCCAGTTCTGTCTTTGCATATATATGTTTACCTGCTGTTAGGTTGTTAGCGTAGGTGGAGCTAATATTGCACAATTTTGACACTGATTAGCTCCACTTTTCACTCCATTTTTAAACAGTTGTGTCCGAATGTCCACCCTGGTCCCTAACCCCTCATTCACTACATAGTCCCACACTCTTTAGCGCCCCCTACAGTGCACTCACTCACTCACAAAAAGATTCGGACGTTTGCGTCACATGACTTTGGCGTCTAGGGGAGAAAAAGTCGCTAAACTCTGACAAAACTTTATTTGTGTCATAAATAATGATCACACAAGTGTTTAAGGACCAGTGTTGGGCACGTTACTTTGAAAAAGTAATTAGTTACAGTTACTAGTTACTTACCCAAAAAAGTAACTGAGTTAGTAACTGAGTTACTACACTATAAAAGTAACTAGTTACCCAGGAAAGTAACTAATGCCTTACTTTTTTAAATTAAAAAATCCGCCCCACAATCAGTCTGCTCTGCGGATCCGCTGTGTATTAGTTCCGTATTCTCTTTCTGACTGTCGCTAACCCAAACCCCAGGGCAGCTGCTGTCACACAGTGGATCTGCTGCTAAATCATCTTAGATCCGCACTGTGGACGCACTTTTAACACAACATTTATTAGATGTGTTACTATCAATGAGCGGATGTGCAAGTGGACTTCGCGGATCCATTCTGCAGATACGCGGGGAATCTTCGGCTACCTCCGTTGCGAATACTTTTTGCTCTCAGGGGAGGTTGTGTGGGCGTCTTTGGTTGGCTCAACATGAAATCTTACTCTGCTTTAGCCAATCATCATTACGTATCCCGCCCTTACCAAAGGAAGAAAAAAATAAATCATGTGCCTGTACGCGAGTTGAGTGAGATGCCACTTTCAAAACGAGTAGGTTCAGTAACGCGCAGTAACGGTGTGTGGGTAACTATAGATAAAGTAACTCGTTAGATTAACTGTTACTGAAAAAAGTAACGGCGTTAGTAACGCCGTTTATTTTAACGCCGTTATTCCCATCACTGTTAAGGACTAATAATAATCTTTTGTCACGCTACACTTCACGTAAACAGATTTATTTCCTTATTATTTATTATTTGCTTATTGTCTGAAATGTGAAATTATCGATCTTCTAACAGTTGGTGCTAAGGTAAGCAGCTAACAATAGCACCGCTAATACCATAACACTTTATTTAAGAGTGTATTCAGAATTGCAAATCTACAGAGTCATAAACCAACACTTTTATCGGGGTCCGCCGCCTATTCCAACATCCCTTCATTACGACATGTCTCTGTTTAGATTTAGTATCGCTATTCCAGCACGTCTTTTGTTGTCTTGCAGCCTCTGTTTTAAATGTGATATTTTCCCGAAGGCCTATGCTCTTTTTTCAAATACATGACTGTTTCTCAGGGCTTCAGTTCGGACATTTACCCACTGCCTGATCTCCTCTGTGGCCGAAGCATTTTTACAGTTATAAATATACCTACAATGTCACTGTATTTTTTATGGTGAAAAAATGGCAACCTCAGCTCAGTTTTTCACCGTAAATTTGACGAGATTTTCTTTACAGTGATGCACAATAAATTTAGAACTGCTTAAAACTGATTTCTGTTGTTCTTTGTTCACTTCTGGGAAACTAGACTTGATTTTGTAAGCAATATTTAACAGTGTTGTGTCAAGCGGTTTTATGTAACTGCATTGAGTAAGTACGAATGTGCTATATTCATAATGTTAAGTTACTGTAGTGATGTAAGCTCTTTGTAGTGGTATTTAATACGAGTTACTTAATAAGTTTGAACTAAGGTTAAGAAGGCAAATTCTTCACATTTACTTAAATATGTTGAGTAATTATTAAGAAACAGGAATTACGCAGTGCAATTATGTATTTTGTATCCGGTAAGGTTGAGTATTAACTATGTCATGAAAATGGCTTGCAAATATTTAATCCATCTACATAGATCCTATCGAAGCATGTTAAGTCCATACTGTTTAAGCTTTACAACAATTACTCAATGTGACTATGTGCAACCGCTTGACACGAAGCTTTTAAGTAAATCTAAAGAATAAAAGTGCAATATCGCAAGCACTGGCTTACGGTAAACGGGAGTGCAAAGTATCATAGGCTATCACATCGATATCATTCACGTGTCAATGAAAAAAACAATGAAAAAAAACCTGTGTGAAGTTGGCCTCATCAAACCTACACAAAAACTGTGCCTATCGTTTGTGCTGTTTTGTGCTGCAAAGAGTTTCATTTGTGCTGCTTTAGTTTTGGAGATATGAATGATTCTTTTGTAGATCAAATTGGAGTCAGCAGCCTCCAGGAAGCTTAAAAATGCTCTAAAACGCCCAAAACGATGTGAATCATTTGCGCTTCGTTTGTGCGGTTTTGTGCTGGAAAAAGTTTTGTTTGTGCGATTATTGTTCTTAAGATATTAACAGTTTTATTTTTGGCTGATGACGTCATCCAGACCCTCAAAATGTTCAAGAGCCTCAAAACAGGCAGAAAATTGTATGAAACTTTGTATTTTATTTGACGATTTTCATTTGGGATAGTGTGTTTCTAAAATTATTAATTAATTATTGTAGCAAAAATAATAATAAATAGTAGAAATATACTTGCCAAAATGAAAACTGTCATAGCACAAACGAAATACAAACGTTTCATATAATTTTTTGTTTTGAGGCTATTGAACATTTTGAGGGTGTTAATATCTTAAGAATAATTATTGCACATACTAAACTTTTTACGGCGCACAAATGATTGACATATGATTGCCGTACATGCTTTCGCTGTACGCCGTTGTTTTCCTGACTCTCCCAGTGCATTGTGGTCTATATTGACTGCTCTAGTGACCACCGATGCCCACTACTTTTCAAAGTGCATTGTGGGAAATTCCGAGCGCACTACTTTTTCACCAACTGGACACTGGGACAAGCCCTAAGCAGGAATAGTGTGGACATTCAGGAAGTTCTCCAGCCCAGTTCTGTCATGCATACTTTTACCTCCTGCTAGCGTGTTAGCGTAGGGGTAGCTAACATTGCACAAGGGAACTCGCTAGGTACTATTTCCTGCCACCCGTCCCCCGCGAGGCTTTTCCGCCGAGCAGTTAATAAAGTGGGCCAGCGAGGAAGACGCTTTTTTTTTTCTTATTTTCTTTTATCAGAAAGCAATTTCCAAGAGGTGCCCACAGGTAAGGGGACGGGGCAGCTGTGACGGGAGCCCCCCTCTTCCCGTTTGAGCGGACGGCGGCGGGGGAGGGTGGTAGAGCTCGGGACAGGAGCATAAAGATCGTAAACACAACTCCATTTGAGAAGAACAAGGACAATTTGGGAATAACAAGGCAGCGGGGAGAAGCCTATCGCAAACAGCTTAAATATAGAAAAGTGAAAGGGGCAGACTCTATTAGATCAAATTGAACAGGTCAAAACCGTTCTATTCCTTCTGGGTAAACACAGCACAAAGGTATTTTCTTCACACAGAAATTCAGATAAGTGTCCCAGCTAACAAGATTTGGTTTTTAACGGTCCTATATTTCACAAAATTGAGTCCGGTGAGCTTGAAAGGTGCTTTGTAGACGGTCCGGCAAATGCTTTTCTCCATGGAGATGTTATCGCTTTGTCTGGAATGTTTCACAGCATGGTGTCTATCTTCATGCAGACCAAACCCGACCAAGTTACAGGTCAGATCTGCAGAGAGGTAACCCCGTTCACAGTCAGATTGCCTGTTTTTTTTAGGTGTTTTTGAGCTATAAAACCACCTCTAACTGAATAAATGTAGCGTAGAGCTTTGTAATGTCACACTGTGGAACATTCCAGGCACAGCAATGACATCTGTATCAAATAGGGTGACCAGATTGGGGTTATCCAAAAGGAGGACATCAGGTTTGGCGGCAAAATATGGGTGATGTTTAGACTTTTCCAACCTGGATTTAGGAAACGTATCTCCGCTAATATGAGGTCAGTTTTCATCAAATAAAAAGTGGTGCAGAGTTTGAGATGTGCAGAGCTGTATCTCTCCACAGTAGCTAATAATACTGTTAATAAATGTAGATGCATTTTCTGATCAAGGAGCGCACGGGAGCGAGGAGGGGGAAGGCGGAGCTGTGCTGGAGAAGCGCTGGTGACAGTGTCCATGGAAGTATAATAAGATCTTATTGTAAATCCATGATTGTATCTGATCAGACCATGGACTGTATAAAAAGTGGACTAAGTGAGTGTGACGTCACCCACAGTGTTCAGCGCCGCTCAGATGAGGCTCCTATTGCTCGCGGTTATATGAAAAATAGGATTTTTTTGGACAAAATAGCAAAAAAAAATAAAAAAAAATTCAGGATCATGTAGAGCAGGTTAATAAGAACATTTTAAGACCAAAATGACGAGGCCACAGCAGCAGGTACAGAGAGACGAGCGACAAGATCCTAATGTAAATCAATGGGACCAAGGGTCAGAAGGAGTCGGAAGAACCTCCTGGAGCACTTCCTGTTTGACTCACGGTAAAAATTCAGAAATTCCTCCCAAAATTAGGACATGTGTGGGACAAAAGGACGTCTGGTCAGCCTATGTTACTACCCGGCTCGGCTAGGGTGAGGGAAGTAACAAAAAAACACCAAGATGGAAAATGGAATAAATAAGTAAGGTTTAATTAACAGGTGTGTAAAAGGTTTAACTTAACAAAACACGGTAAAATATGTCCATAACTAAACCAAGTTAAGGAACAACACAACAGGGTTAACATAAAACAAGTTTTGTGCTAAAACGGGTCACGTGGGTTCCCAAAACGAGTGATTAAACTAAGGGACAAAAAAATAAACCAAAACCACGAATGTCCCAAAGAAAACCACAAACAGAATCAAGTGACCAAATCAAAAGGCACAAAACAGAAAGAACTAAATCAAAACGAGTGTCTCAACACACTAAAGTCACGTACAAGTACAAACACAAAGTGACTGACACAAATGAGACACACTGGCACTGGCCACACAGGCCAGCAGCCCTGAACAGGAGCTGTGATCTTCTTAAATAGGGGGAGGAGGCTGGAGGCGGGGCCAGGTGTAAAGGTGCTCCACCAATCAGGGACCAGGGCTTGAGCAGCAGGAACAAAATGGCAGCAAAACGCACAAAAATACAAACTGAAGGCCTGGGGCCGTAACAGCCTACCACAGAAATAATCAGGTGATGGACCCTAAGTCAGAAAACAAGCATTTACAGATTAATGCACTTTTAACCTGTTAAGCCCACAGGTGTTTTTTGGTCAAATCCTCAGGAAAGAAAAAGTACATATAAAATGTGGGTTTCCTCAGACTGTACATGACCCACGTGGAGGATCTTGATGTCTAAGTGAAACCTCTGCTTTCTGTCTCCTGTTAAATAATTATTCACTGCCCCAAAAAAGTGTCCACCTGGATTTAACTCAGTGCTCTGATGTGGGGCTGGTGCAGTCGGTCAGGTGGAGGTTCGGGTGGAGGTTCAGTTTGTGCTCACAGAATGAGTCCAGATGACTCCCTGAACAACTCGAGTGAGAATCTTTGGGATGTGCAGGAGAAGCTTTGTGCAGCGCTCACACTCGAACATCAGTGCAACATCTTGGTGAAAACACTGGATGGAAATAAATCTTTTGACATTACAGAAGCTTATCGAAACAATCCCACAGTGAATGTGTGCGGTAACGTAGTGACTTTTTTTTGGCGATGGAAATAAATCTTTTGACATTACAGAAGCTTATCGAAACAATCCCACAGTGAATGTGTGCGGTAACGTAGTGACTTTTTTTTGGCTGGGCAGTGCATAACATTAGCATTAAGTACACTAGAGTCAAACACGACCTTTTCAATTCCACCTGACAAAAAAACCTAAAATTGAAACTGAAAATTGTCTTTTAAACTTTGGATATGCCTTATGAGACACTGAGGAATTGCAAAAACAACATGAGATTTTTACACTGTTTTTTTGTTAGCTCATGTGTCACGTATGTGCCAGTTGGCATCATCAGATTTAGTCAGAAAAAAATATAATTATTATTGATTTATACAACCCAAAACTAGCTTTATTATGGGTCAAAGTGTGACTTTAATCGTTTGAAAATTTTATTTACTGTCCGTGTATCAAAATGAGTTATATTATAATGTTCCTTCATCAAAAACAGACCTGAGTTGTATTTTGTTTCATTCACACGTTTCATTCACATGCTTTAATATTAGTCTGTCTACATCTCCAAAGCTCAAAATGCTCTGTTCCAACTTGTGATGTCATGAAGTGGTTGTTTTCAAGTGAATGAGGTGTTCAGTTTAACCTTTAGTTCAGTAAAGTTTGCCAGTTCCAGGACTCAAATGATCCAAATGATTCTAGTGAAAGTGTATGGAGTTTAAAAACACAATGGAGCACTTCCTGTAGCACCAGCTTCTGTCAGAGAAGAACCGAGCCTAAAATCTGCAGAGTTTGTGCGTTAAACATGTGTGAATGAAACAAAACAGGACCCCAGCTCTGTTTGTGATGAGGAAGCGACATTAGATCAGAAAACAGCGTCATCTGGTCTTTTAAATGACGCATATGCCAGTGTTTCTGTGACCTTGGAGCTTCAGTTTTGATAAATGGGAGCCCATCTTAGCTCCATCTGGATACGTGCCATCAAATATGCAAAATCTAATTCAAAATAAACACAGTACAATATTTCTTAAGTATATTATAGCTTTAACGGTTCACCCAATCTTTCTTTCATATCCAGCTCTTAAAATAACAACTCGGTAGTAGTCCAGCTTTTTGCTTCTTGTTACTTACTTTTTCACAGTTTTAGTCCTTCATGAATAATATTTTTGTAGCCAGATTGAATTACAGGTCAGATCTGTGGAGA
>JACN01114388.1:0-20476 GCA_000787155.1 Scartelaos histophorus
CCCCTCTTCCCCCCTCGTCATCTCAGTTAGACAGGTCTCTCCTCTTTAATCGCTGGACTTCAAAGCTGCTGTTGTGATGCCTTCGCGGGCCCCAGTTCTTATGGGATGTCTCAGGGGCCTAAGAAGTGTAGGGTGAACAGTGCCAAGAGTGTATCAGATAGATGAACATGTACATGAGCATTTACGTTTCTCAGAGATGAGTAATGTGTTAAGTGCTTTGATAAGGCAATGAACACTATACATTTAGTTTTTATCTATGGACATTAAGGTATTATGTGCAAAAAAGGTTATGGTTGGGAAATAGTTGACTTCTTCAGTTAATTAAAAAAAATAAAATACAAGAATATGATGAATAAAATATGATGGGTTGACATTGTGGTCGCACAGTATAATAAATTCATACAAAGGAATATACTTAATATCTGTTATCACTAAAAAACACTTGTTACTTTATGTTTATAATATACAGTATAACATATATTACATATATACATGACAATCTTTCATTGTAGGGGCAGCTGGCAATAATTTTTCATTTAGTTTAGATTCTAGAGTATTATTAGGTGTATTTTTGTACGTTTTTTCAACATTTGCCAGTCACTGCATATACAGTATACATTCCCCATCTCAGTCTCACCCTTGAGATATATTTTGCCATTCAAGACGCCAGTTTTCACAGTTCTTTGATTGAGCCCTTTGCTAAGTAAGCAGGCCTGGCTAGTGTTCCATTCACCTACTAGCCAAGACATTGTGTCATCTTTCATTTCCATCAAAATAACCTCTTTGCAAAGGCCGGTGCTTCTGGTGCTATCAGGTTCTCATTTAGGCCCAGAACGATTAGCTCACCAAAAAACAGCGCTGCTCATAATGAATTCAATCTGCATGTTTAAAACTGGAATAATCACTGGGTACATTATTGCTATGTTTGCGAATCCCCAAGTCTTTATGGAAAAGCTGTGGACAAAGAAAGCACTTGGGGCCATACATACAGGAGATGAATGATGGTTGTGCGATGCCCTCTGACCGGACTTGGGATTGTAACTGTTCTGGGCTGGTTATCTGGATCTCTTGTGGTTGACTCACACTATTAGATCGATAACTCACCATGGGGTAAGGGAGATAAGTCCATCTCAGCATTTCTCTCATTACAACCAATGTTCACAAGACACATGACCACTGCCAGTTGAACTCCTCCATGTGAGTCATATATATATTTATATATAGGGCAGAAAGATAATGTAAGGGTGAAGGGTCAGAATACAGTAAAACATGATGTCATGTATAACAAAGATTTCTACTTGTGTAATGATAGAATAGATATATTAGTTGGCATAGTAGGTCACAATATAATCATTAGAAAAAAAATTAATTTATAAGCAAAGAAGTCATTTCAGTTTGTTTTATATTAGGGTTGCCAAAAGTATTGAAAATCATACTAATCAATGCTAAAACTAGTATCAAAACTAGATATTCATTTGAGCAGGTGTTGATACTAAAAAGTCACATTTACAGGACAGAAATAAACCCAATAAATGAGTGTAAGCCCATGGATCTTAACTGGACACATGAGGGATTACACAGATATAAGGCCACATGGTGCTATAAAAGAAAGTATTATGGTTTAATGTTGGAAATCACATTCTAAATAAGGAGTGTTTTTTGTCATTCTGGTATTGGAATATGTACTGAGTATTGAGTCTATACCTTAGTGTTGAAGTTGAAATTTAGTATCAAGACACTGTTATATATTAACTGCAAAAAGAAAAATATATAATATAATGTGTCATATTAACTTCACCTGGTCACTACCAGAGAAATGACATCCTTGTGACATCCTTATTTGTTACTAGTATTTTTCATTATCCCTTTTATATTTATGATCTATACAAGATAAAACATAAACATAAAAGTTGGCCTGAGATAAGTGGAAAAATCTGAAATGGATGGTTCAAGGTCCTTTAATGTTAAACTCTATATTAAGTTCAGAGGGCGGTGCTGAAAAATATGTGAGAAATTGAGGTCGCCCTCAAATGGGATGGTGCAGATGGAAGACTGGTGACTTCCTCTTGTTTTTTGACTCGTTTCCTGTCTTAAGAGGAAGTGGTGCTGATGGACTGCTGCTGTTCACTGACCTTTGACCTCTGCGTCAAGGCTTCTCTGTGAGGATGAGTCCTGTGGAAAATATGACATTTACAAAATACTTGTTGTTGTCAATTGTTTAACGTTAGGAAGTCAGTGCCAAGCTAGAGCGTGTTTGAGATTTCCACTAGACTGGTTGTCCACAAAATATGATCACAATTTTCTATATGTTTGATGCAAGAAACATTTGTAAATGCTAGTTTATTTTACAAAATATAGACAGTTTACAATGTATGTTTAAAAAGTAGGCATTCACATTTTATAGCAGACTGCAGTATGTCCTGATAAACAGTTTTCAATTCAATGCATTTCAGAACATACTTTTAGAGATCTAAACTAAATGTACAACCAGATTTCTGTGTAAAAAAAGTAATTTTGATCTTTGCAGAGGACTTTATATCATCCAAACACATATACAGACTTTGCTTTTTGACAATTGCCCCCAACTCAAAGTGCAATTTGAATTTGATTGTGATATATTGTGTGTCCTAGTTCAAGATACCAAAAAAAAAAAAAAAAAACCCACACACATGAAACCGCATATAAGCCACCTACAAGGTTATATTACCCATTCTATTTATCTTCCAATTCACATCAATTTTTCTTGGCACTTAAGGTTACAGTATGGATGACCTCTATAGACTACTGCATACCTAACCTACTGCTCTAATCAAAATGCACAAAGCATCCAGTTCTCACAGTAATGTAAAGCCCACTGGAAACACCGCACTGGCAAGACTTATATTGACGTATAGACATTACATCCCCCACTTCACACTGTGTCCTATTCAAAGGCATTCACTACACGCTCTTTCTTATGTGCGCAAATTGTCCATGCAAAGAATTATGTCAAAAGTAAGTGCAATAGACACTCAAGGACAACACAGATGCTTTAGAGCCTTATCTTATACTCATTCCATTGACTGCTTTACACTTCCCGACAGCATCTGTTTTTAAAATCAATGCGGATGCTATAAATTTCCAGAAGTGTTGCATATAATAATTTACAACACTCACTTGTCTCTGTCACTGGATGGATGCTGGTGATGCAATGATATTGTCACAGTATGAAACAGCTAATCAATTTGCCTTCATGTTATATTTGCCCACATAATGCTGGCTAGCCGTGAGCAGCTTAAAGAACATATTTGGGATAGTGTGTTTTGTAAATATTTATTACAGATTTACATCAGTGGGAGGTTGTGGGAGAAAAAAGTTGAATACAATACAATATAATAACTGATACGAATATAAAGGAGTAAACTCATCCAAAATGCTGAGAGAATTTATTCATAAAGAAGGCCTTTTTTGGCAGTTTAAACCTTCAATAAACAATATAAAGGTGCTTTCATTTATTTATATTAGTCTAATCATATTGTGCAATTTAGGTTTTTTTTTGCATGTTAACAGTAACAGTTATGGATTTACCTGGACTTATGTGATGTCATATCTGCTGCTCGTGCCCAGTCAGGAAGTAAAAATATAAACTTCACTAAAATAAAAATAAAAAATAAACAAAATGTTTTGAGCAAAATCTTCAATATAATGTTGTTAACTATGTTCTAGTGAACTGTCTAGTCTGACCTGTCATATACACTTTAAATGTCAATGACTGGATGGTGAAGGCTTTATTTAAAAGCCATTGACGCAGATGTTGATGTAGACCTTTTCGAGTGGGTCCCTCTTTGCAGGACCCTCTCTGGCCCTGGCCTTTTGGGTGTCCCTGGAGATTTTGTCCTATTGTTGATCATTTTCAGTCTGTCTGCGCCTATCTCCTTCTCTCACCCCCATCAGAGATTCAATGAGGCTCGTGATCCGATTGGCGCCCCACTTTCCTGTTTGACTGGAAAAAACTGTCTCCATAGTAACGGAAAACATAATGCGAACCCTTGTGTGTTTAGCTCTTTGCTGGCTAATAGCTCTCTAAGCATGTGGAGAGGAGGGTATACTCTGCAACAGGCTGCTGGGTAAAGTCTGACCCATGCAACGTATTCATAAGAGAAAGTGAAGAGCAGTGCCCTACTACATGAATATTCTGATTATATAAATATTTTAGTGTGTACCTGGAGTGCACTTTTCATTTCTGATGTTTCTGTTATAGAATTACCACCGCAGAAGATCATCTCCCTCACTGTGCTCTGTGACATATATTATGATCATAGATCATATCATGTATCATGATCATGTATATATAAATGGACATAGCTTACTCGCTAGCTGCTCTGACGCTTTTGACTCCATCCACTCTGACTCAAGTTGATTTTATATTGGAAAACTGTCCCTCTTCCTGTGGCGGTTGTAGTCAGGGTCCTCATTTTGGTCTTAAAATGTTCATATTAACTACATGATCCTGATGTTTTTATTTTGTCACTTTAACCATAAATAAATTCCTATTTTTAATATGGAACTCTGCTCCATATTTGCTCCTATGACTGTTCATATGACTGTTCAGCATCGTGGCTTCATTTGACTGGAGCCAGACACTAGACACTCCCTTGGTATTTATACAGTTATGATGTGGTACAGAGGTGGAGAGATTATCCAAATGTGGATGATATTGCATAGAAGATATGCAAAATTTTACTACTGATCATAATTTATAATAAAATTATTATAAAATTAAATAAAATGGCAAAATATACTTTCAAATAAAGGTATAAGGTTTCTGCACTTTTGTCACATTTGAATGATACTCAACTAAAGACCTGTTTTGAATATTATTGGGATACTCAAAAAATATTGAGATATTAATTTGTGGCCATTGTTGCCAATCCTTAGTCTGGTGTCTGTGTAATTCCCAGGCTCACATGTCCCTTCATTGATAATGTGCAATCCCTTTGACATAAGAACTGAGGACTTCACCTTTAACACTTGTCAATAGTATGTATGGTTGTTGATTACACACAACACAAGATTCACAATCAATTGCCTTGCTGTGTTGATTTGCCCCCCACAGGCCACCCCTCTCTCTCTGTGGGAAATATATTGATTCATATCCAACTGTTACAAGGTTTCACACACTCTGATAAGACTATAGCTCACTACAGTGCAATGGCTGCCTCACTAACAGGGCTTGAAAATATTACCATGAATACAAACTATTATTGGTCATATTTGATTCCATTTGTACGATTTCTGGTTGAGGGACATGGAGATGGACTTTTAGTGTATTGGCTATCAGCATTAAATCTCCAGCATAGTCCGATATGTTGTTTTGGGAAAAAGAAAAAAGGCTTTGGAAGAGTTTTTAGTAACTTTAAATGACCTGATTTGGGGAAAATAATCAAAATCATCCCACAAGAAATATCAGCATTGGTCATGATGGAAAAAAAACATCAGTCGATCTCTATCTTTAACACACACAGTCTGTTTTGTATGGGTCACCTCTCCCTTAGTGCATTGATTCATACAAGACTAGCAGAGCATCCAGAAGCTCTCCTCATCCTGACCTGTCCTTTCCCCAGTTTTTATTGGCTTCTCTGGGTGTAATCAGACAGACAGGGTTCCTTGGTGTGATGGGGGATGGTTCCTTAGTGGTGCTCTTACCACTGTCAGTACTACTCAGTGTCCTGCTCATGTCTGGTGGAAATATGGTGTGTTATACTCCTGGGATATTCCCCATCTCCAAACCCTGTCAAAATGAGAGAATGGCTGTCTGGATTTCACCATCATCATGTGGCAAGACCTGTTCATGCTTCTATAGACATCACTCTCTTTCTTTCACTCTTTTTCTCTCAGTTTCTTTCTCTCACCAGATTTGAAAGTCTCAGTACCAAAAGCTTTGAACCTTGCTCTAAAGTGTTGTCAGTCAAAACCCAGTGGTGCCCCTGCTGAATATTTTTACACTATGAAACTTCAAGACAGCTGATTTAATTGTGTCCATGTTATTCTTACCCAGTGACCTAGTGACATGCAACAGTTGTACTATTAGTAGTAGTACAATTAGCAGCAGCAGTAGTAATAAGGGTACTTGAAACGTGATAGTACGAGTAGTTGTAGTGGTCGAAGTAGTGGTAGAGGTAGGGGTTTCAGTAGTCTAAGTATTTGTTTTATCCAGAGGAACTTTTGCTTTAGAAAGTGGATATAACAGGATTTGACATTATAAATCCAGTTGGTTCTGAAACTAAATTCACATTTATTTTTCCATAGACAAAAAAAAAATCAGATATGTGGTAACTTATGACCAAAAGACCTATAATTTGATTTAAAACCTGCTTCTGAAACGTTAGAATCCAGTAAGTTATTAAAGCATTTCGCTGAACCTTGTGTTTTAAATTTACTTTTTGGGCATAAAGCAGCTGCATTGTGGATATTAAGTAGTATGTAGCTGGTTAGCCTCTGCAAAGCCTCTTATATATTATATATTAAAATCTATGGGAAAAATGAATGCAAATTTTACCTCTGGAACTGGAGCCTGCAGACACTGTTCAGCTGCATTGTGGTCATAATGTAGTTGTTGTCACAGTAGTATTAGAAGTAATACTACTGTGACAACTACTCATTCACTATTTATTTAAAGTCAGGGCATACATTCTTGTTCATTATAACCTTAGCTTGAGATGCGTTGTGTGTTGACTGTGCAGCGATGTGTAGACAGAAGAATGTGGTACTACTTTTCAGTGAATAATTCATGAGTTCTTGGTTTGCTTCAAGGTCAGAACAGGAGTAGTGCAGAGCCTTGCAAGTGTCTTCTCTTTTAATAAAGGTTAATTACCGAGAGAGAAAGTACATATTAAGACCCCATGAGACACATATGCAAATTTTACCTGACCAAATAGAAACCATAGCACCAGCACTTCTAAGGATAGCGTACGTATAATTTTGCCCTGAGCTGTGATGTGAAATATAGATAAAATGGCCCTAGATTACGCCACAGTTGGGAGTAAGGGCCTCCTCATGCATTATAAATACCGAGCTAGTAATTTTAAGCGCCCCAGAATCTGATTTTGTCCCAAGCTGCAGCTGTATTTGGCCTAAATGAATTAGAGCAGGCAGTGACAAATGTGCCACTTTTGTTTCTTCTCACTGTTTATTCATCCCATTAACACAGCCCTGACCCTGTGTTCCCTTTTGTGTGTGCAGCTCATGAGAAGAGGAGAGCCGAACCAGTCTACCAGAGTCGTCCACTTCACCTGAACAAAGACGTGGCCCTCACAGATACCCATGGTAAGATAAGCATACTGTATATATTCTACTTGTAGTTAGACCTTTTGATGTGCGGTATGTAATGATGTAAATATAGATGACATACAATAATAATAATAATTTATGCCTCTGACACAATAACCCTAAACCAGAATTATCCCAAAAAAACTTTTCTAAATTGTTAAAATGTATGAGCTGTAGTAAATAAATAAATAGCAGTACACTTAAGTACTTAGTTTGCATCTGTAATGAGTCAGAGGAGTTATTTATTCAACTCTCTCTTATTGGATTGCAAAAGGAAAGTTCCCACGATAAATATGGCCCCCCAAAAATGATTATTCCATCTGTCATGTATTGCACAATAACTCGATATAGTAAATATTGTGACAGGTCTGCTTGTAATGTGCTCTACAAGCTCGACAAAGCCTCTCAAACCGATGTAGCCATTATTCATTGGTTATGGTAAGATACTTCTGCAACTCCTCCACCAACACTCACTCAAATACCACGTTCATACTATGCAAGAATGGGTGAAGTGTATGTTTATCCTTTATTGTAGTAGTACATGGTTTAACTTTTGTTGGAATTCATAAACTCAACTCAAGAAATTAGCATTAACAAACCCCCTCTTGTCAGACCAAAGTGACTATAGAAATATAAGTTAAACACAAGTAATAGTACTATGTATTGTGTTATAGTAGTACCAGTTCAAGCAAGTGGTTTCTTACTTATTTGGCAACCTGCTTTGGCAGCCGTCCCTTGTTGTTATAACAATAACAATTCATGTGTTTAGGGCAAAATCCCATCCCATCCAACAGTCAAATTATGACTTTAAAAACTCAGTGTTGTAATGTAAGTACAGTAAATGATGAAATATGTATCATACTACACAATAGATCGTTTACAAAGTTTGCAGTAGTTTAATTTGATTAAACTTTTCTTAAGTGCTCTTAGATTTGACCTTGGAAAACATTTGTAGCAAAAGCATGAAGCCACATATTTCCACTGCATTGATTCTGCCCCAGTGGCTTCCTGTTAACTGTTAATTCAGCAGAGAAACAGGCGAAAGTGCTTGTTGACAGACTCCTTTCAGTAAGATGCTGACAACATTGTTACTGTCGACAGGAGGTCGAGCATTGTGGAGAGCGGTCTGAAGCAGAGAGCAGCAGACAAGCAGTGGGGCAGCTCTAGACCTTTGTTACTCAGTCATTTGCATTGGCGTTCATAACATTAGTATTCCAGTCACAACTCGGCCGCAGCAGACACTATGGATGAAGAGGTTAAAGGGGACTTTTAGAGCCAGACGCCATCAGAAGTAATCAGTCATAGCACAGACATAAAAGAAGCCAGACAAACATGTGTGCGTCAGGTGATGAATGGACCAGGCCACTCTGTCTATACCGTTTATTCATTTCCTTTCAGCTTTTCCATATATTCTGCCTTTTAGCTTTCCACAATTTGCATATTTTTTGATTTGGTACAGATTATGTCCTTCTTGATGCAAATCACTTATTTATTGATTTGGGGACAATAACACAAGGTCAAGCTGAGGTCTAAAGTTTATAAGAATGTATTAGTATACTAATGGTAGGGTTAGGGTTAAGTGGAAGCAGATTTGAAATCTTTTGTCAGATGCCCTTCTTTGTGGGTTTTATATTCAGAAATATAGCTAACACTAGTGGCTTGTGAGCTCTTCTTATGTTATGTTAATTTTAATGGTGGTTTGCAGTAAGCTTTATATTTATAACATGTTTGGGTCATTAAGAGTCTTTCCCTGTAAAGTTTTGCAGATGTGTTGGCAAAGTTCCTCAGCTTTCTTCCCATCCATAAAAACTTTAAATGCCTCTCCAGTCTCCAATAGCATTTGTGTATTTAGGTTATGGGATGGTGTTATTTGGGTTACCTAATATTAGAGCAAGTGGCCATACTGTGAGTCTAGCATTGGACTGGCAGACTGTATTATTAATAGGCACAGTGTCTAGTCTAGAACATGAAATATTGATGCTGGTTGCCCCTCACTGCACAGCTACAGCCGCTGAAGCAAGTTCCAAGCAACTCAGCAAGTTATAACTTAAGGGATAATGAGATCTTTATTCAGAAATGGAGAAGTACTTTAAGTAATTACAGCCTACCTATTGAGTTTACTACAATGCTACTTCACCTGCTGTTATCTGTAGGCAATACACTGAATATAATAATGTTTAACTTATACTTTTTCTTTGTCATTTAGTTTTCTATTACTACATAATATTACTACCATGGAGCAAGCCGTTCCTGAATGATTTTGTGAGGTTCTTTCTCCATTCAAAACATATAATATGTTTACTTCTCATTGACAAAGCATTTGAGGACTGTTACCACCTCTTCAAACCTAGTACATTCACTAATTTGGGGATTCTACCATGCTTTCTTATGTCAATTTTTACTTTATAAATTAATTGATAATATTTTTTTTAATCAATATGCACTTTTAAATGTGTTTATCCTTTCTTGTTCATGACTCTGACCCATGTCAACAGAGACATGAGATAGGAGAGGGAAATACAGCCCTTATGTAATGCAGAATGTTGAATCCCAGTTGTAGAAATAGGGCACCGACACACTGCGTATCCAAACACCGCACCACACACTGGGTCCTTTTCTTTTAACATGTTACTCACAAAGAAACCTTCAATGGAAGCAGATCTCCCTTTTATCTCCCACAGTAACACAAACATTCAAATTTAGTGTTTTCTTCAAGGCTTTGTTTTGATCTTTGCATTGCCCGCAAAACCTCAGCAGCTTGTTAGATAAACTAGGTTACTCCACTCTGTTCTTTTCATCAGCCGAACTTGAACTGTTCCTCAGATGTGCACACAACAGCTACACACTCTTCAATAAGGGAGAACACAGCTTGAGGGCAGTCGACACCGGGGGACTATAGCTGTATTCAAATTAACATATGGCCCTGTTGCTAAACCCTTGGACTGATCTCTCATTAGACAAATGGCTGGCCAAGCTGTCCTCCAAAGTGCCGGGCCGTGCGCTCTTTTGTTTCCACACAGGAACTAGTGCTAAGTGGAGATGCCAAACACCGCTTCACAGACAAAGGCCCTTCTCACAACACATCCGGGTTGCCTTGACGACCACTGTCTATATTTAAAAGACCAAGATGCGGTAAAAATAACTCGACGTACAGTTTTAGCAAGTCTGCCTTTACCCTTTATAAAGTATAAAAGTGAAATGAGTTTTAGTCCAACATGCCAAAATAAGTTCTTGTTGTGGTGAAGTGGAGTTGATCTTTGCCCCTTGTATGTTTGCACACTGGGGGTCCTCTGCCTCAAGGCTACGAGTATTGTCTTTCAATAAACCACCCACCGCTCTCTGCTGCTCAACACATCTGGCACAGAAAACATGCTGTCTGCTGTGATAGACACAATATTACAAGAACTATGTCTGTAGGCTACTTTTATAGTGTTTTAAACATTATTGTACTTGTAACTCACTCTCGATGGCAAATGTTGTAGCAGTAGTAATTGTAGCAGTAGCAGTAGCAGTAGCAGAAGTATTTTGGGTACTTCTTGTTGGCATAATCTTCTTTAAACAGCATTATCTATTTAAAATACATTTAATTGTTGTAATTGGTCAAATAATTTCCCTTGTGGATAAAGTTTGTCTAAGCCTAATATGAATATGTATTATATTAATATTGTAATATAAATACAGTAATAAAGGATATAAGTTAGAATAACCCTAACCCTAATATACAGTAGCATCCAACATTTAAATTGAATTATTAGTCCTTCTGCAGGAAAGCCCCAAAGCAGTGTGTCATCCCTGGACTCGCCGTGGGAAAGTCCAGACACGGTCCAAACAGCCGCCTGGACATGTGCTCATGTGTTCATTGTTTCTTTTGCTACTACTAGCCCCCACAACCTGGGACCATCTACCGAACTCCATCTACATCTCCAGAGATCAATGCCTCCATGAGCCTGTATTGACCCAGTACCTCCAGTCACTCAGATAAAGGCGCTGATACGATTAAGTGAGAACCTGTGCTTTGCGGAAGGACACCCAAAGCCCAACTCATATCAGTTTTATCAGTCTTGGAGTTAACAAAGCGGCTATCAGTGCCCCTCCCCCACTGTTCTTATCTTAGGAACCGCAGAATCGATTTCACTGTAGGAGTATGAGCAACTGTTGGTCTGCACTAACAGCTGGACGGCAGCCCGGGCGGGATGTCAGGAATGTGGCCTGCAGTTCTGTTGACGACACATGGGAGTGAGTCTGACTGTGCATTTGTTCACTGTGTGTCTGCTCCTGTTAATCAGCCTGTTGTTAGGAGTGTGTCAGCTGCTGGTCAGAGGACTAGTGCCCCAGGGAGTATACAAGCTCATTTTAAGAGAGCGCGCCAGAGACAAAGCAGGACCAGATAAGAGCTGCTTTATGTACTGATGATACATACTGATAGATATCACAATCTGCTATGCACACATCAGATGTATGTGGATAGATGTGGGTAGAAGATTTTCCACCTGGATCTCATGATCTCAAGGCCCTCCTCTGTGGCAGCAGAGCACACATGCACAGGGCTGAGCTCTCAGTGTGAACTACACCCACACACAGAGCCGCTGCCTTTCACATACTTGTGAACACTTTTTGTGCACCTCTGCCTCTGCGTTGTTGCAGTTGTGTGAGCGCTGTATGCCCTCTGCAGGAGCACACAGGGCTATAGCTGTTTAGCATTCAGCACACTTCAAAGCTGCTCCGTGTGGCAGCACAGCCCAGGGCTCATTCTCTCTAATTGGAGGTTCATTAAGGGACATGTGTGCCTCCAGAGAGGCCCACTCCAACAGAGGAGCCGCCTCCGCTCGGGATGTCTGGCTGTTTACTTCTGCAGCTGATGGAGGAAATCGAGCAATAGGAAAATGGGGCTTAATTGAGATAAAGGGTGATGTGGCATGTGTGTGGTCTCTGGGTGTCATTGTGAGGGGGCATTAGCTGCTCCAGGGGGACCTTCAGAGTGGAGCTCACTAAATGGAAATGTTCACCTGCCCCATCTCCACACAGTCCCAGGCCGTGGTCTGCTCCCTCAGGGTTCAATTACAGGTGATCATTTACAGGGTCAATGACATTAAACAGGTCAAGCTGCGACCCTTATCATGCTACAGTTTAATGAATATTTGCTATTGGGGCTCACACACTTGGCAGTGTATGGCAGTGGTTTAGGGGATGTAGGAGGAGACACTCTGTCCTTGTTGTGCCGATGGCAACTGAGCGGAGAATATGCTCTCACTTCATTAATCATGCCCAAAGTGTCATCTTCAAGGAGATCCTCAACCTTCAACGCCTGAGCTGTGTATATATAGATCAGTGTATCTTTTTCATTCAATACACCTCATTCTGATACTATAAAATATAAATTCTATCTTTCTAACTTCTCTAACTAAAACATGAAGACAGCCCGTAGCCATGTTTTACAATTCCACACTGAGAGGAGAAGAATGTAGGTCAGATGCGTTTGCCCTCATTACAGAGCTCGGGCTTCTTTTGAGTTGATTTTGCATCTCTTCTCATTAAACCACTATCAAACTCCAGCACGCTGCTCGGACGCTGCTGTTTGCCAGGAGTAAACAATGGGATTGTGCTGTCAAGAGCCTCCTCGTGTTGTCAGTATTGGAAGACTTTGCAGACAAGTTGACATTTACTGGGTATCTCAGTGAAAATACTGTCACATTGAAAACATGCATGCAGCGAAATTTCCAGTCGTAAGCAGCACAGGGCAAAAATAGGAGCGGAGTCAGCCTCCACAATATATCATTTCAACATCGTTAGTGCAATGTGCAAATGGCAATAGCTAAGCAAATATTGTCGACAGCTTGGATTTGGCTGACAGATGAGTTTATACTGTGGGTAATTATGCAAGTATCTAATTTAGCATTATAGATTTTCTGCATTTTATCAATCTTAGCTTTGTATTTAGTTGGAAAGAAAACAGTTCCAACGCTGAAGAACAAAGTTGGAAAATGTTTCAAAGGTATTTGTCTACCTATAGTTTCACAGATTGACAATGTCTTGGAAATCGCCGTCCAGAAGTACCTTTCAGTCTGAAGTTTGATTGATAATCCAGTATTCAAAGGGCTCATATTATGCTATTTTCTGATCTATGTTCTAATGTTGTCACACATGTTTAATTCACAACCCCTGTGTATTTATGTATCTGTTATCTTGACGCTTACCACTTCATGACATCATAAGTTGGAATAGAGCATTTTCAGCTTTGGAGATGTAGATAGACTAATAAACCAGGATTACTCAAAACACTTTTCCATTTCTGGACAAATTAAGAGTTATAGTTATACTGAAGAAAAAAGTTAGAAATTGTCCTCTGCTTAATTACATTTGAGTATTCAGGTTTGTGGGCCTTGGATGGGGTACATTTTGACACTTGCTGAGAAGCATACTGGTACATCCTAAGATAATATTTGCAGAACAGCTCAAATGTATGTTTATTTTTTTAGGTTAACAGTTGTATGTTGTAAACCATGTTTGCTCCTTTTTACAAACTTCAGTTGCCAGTCAGCCGCCCCCTAGTGCTCTCCACCTGCACTGCACCTTGATATTGAACCTGCTTTACTTCTTAAACTTGTAGTAATTTGTTGATGTAGCCACGACTCTTGGGGTGTGAACTTGGGTTCCTTGTGTATAGATAATTCCTGCAGAATTTCTCTTACTACTTTAGTGCACTGAAGCGTATGCGGCCGGTCAGTGATGGATGAGGACCTGTGATCTCCTGGGAGTCATGGGAACGACCAGTTTGTTTACGCTGCACTTTCTCTGGGGTCTCAGTGGCAGGTTGATTTATTTGCCGCTGCTGTGGACCATAGACTTCTTATGTCGGAGTCTGTGCAATAACCATACTGCCCACTTCATTTTTGGAGCATTTTCTGCACTGTGAAGTTATGCAAAATTGGCTTGAGATCTTTTTTTTCCTCTAAGATGAAAGTTAATAAGGAGGAAAGCTTCAGCAGATTTTGGACAGAACAGCAGAGTTAGAATCTCATGGGTATGACTTGTGAAAAAGCTATACACGGACACTGGGTTTAGCTGTTTTCAACATAGAAAACAATGGTGTTAGAAAAAAAAAAGTATCTATTCAATATCAGCATGTTGGAGGCAGATTTTACCAATACAAAATCAGTGAATCAGTGAAGTGAATAGCCATAAAGAAAGTTTAAAGCTGCAGAATGTATTTAAGCAAAAATAAAGTACTTACTCTGAGCGGGATTGTATCTCCCCAAACCTGCTATTTGGCCTGGGGTAGAGCCTCGGCCTGCATGTTTCCACAACCACTGCATACTGCACCTTTAAGAAATGTAAGATTTCCAATAATATAATTAATAACAAAGCCGTAATGTTCCTATTATGTTTTATTGTTTTGTTTTTATGCTAGTTCCAAGCCTTAATAAATAAAGAAGAAAGCAAATGATATGCTATATGACCCTGAATGTAAAAATACATTCAAAAGTCCTTTTACTCTTCAATTTTAACTTTCCCTATTAATAACTACTATCGCATGTTGTTGTTTCAGATCAGATTTCTTTTCCAGCTTGTGTGCACCCGACAGTTTGTAATCTTCTTCGCCAAAGCCTGACAAAGGGAGCCGGAGCAGGGATAATGGCCGTGCTGTTGCTCTGTCTCTCTAATACATGCAAATCTCAATTAAGACCTGCTGTGCTCTCATTAGGCCTCTCAGCAAACCTCTGAAAAGGAAAGGGTTAATTAAAGCCCTCCTCATCCTATACAAGGCTCTCGGGTCTCTTAGGGTTGTGATCAATACCTCAGCATCTCATTATGATTTAGAGGAGGTGTTTAACTGTAGTGCCAAATCAATTTTCCCTGCGAGTGTAGTGGGGGGAAATAATAAGCCGTGTGCACAGCCAGAGGAAGAAATGTTCTCATTTTGTGTTAACCGGCTCTCACGGCACGACAAAGGCAGCCTGCTTTTTATTGTTCACTTCTTATCACAGCAACTTGAATAATGAGGGAAAACTTTCAGACATGTTTAAAACACAATGGAATTAAGAAGATAATGGAAACTAAATGAGAATTTGTGCTGTTGTTACTTAAATGGGAGATTATAATGAAGCAAGATTAACATCAAAACAAAGTGCTCAATTAGTGGATTTTGTACAAGAAACAAATCAGTTGTTAAGAAGGATATACTCAAAATTAGTCAAAGTAATACACATTAGTAGGTGTGTCATGATTAATTGTTAATTTTGGTACATATATGACAGTTGTAGCAGCAAATACTAAACAAATAGTAGTGTACAAATACAGAATAGGCAAGCTGGGTGAGCATGTTGCCAGGAAAACCTCAACATATTGAACAGTGAGGCTTGAGTATATCTGAGAACACATATTGCTGTATATATTTCGCGTACTTGAATTTCAAGTTGTTAGTGCTTTCTCGACTCCTTAAAAGTAACACATCACCCGTCAGGAGCAGTGTTTTCTATAGTGGATTGGCTAAGGTTAAGGTTATCCCTGCTGAAAATGTTGGTTCTTGGGTCGATAAAGTGAAAGTTGGGGTGAAGGAGGGGCATTAGCAGGAGGCAGAAGTCCTTCAAAGAGAGAGAGGATTCAGAGGCTGAGTCCGCGCTAACCCTGGAGGATCACACTGACACCAGCGGTCTGACAGAAAACCCGTGCAAGATCGGGAGATTACCACTGACAGGCGTACTCTAAAGTGTTCACAAAGACGGAGAAGAAGGCTTTTAGACTTTGGACGTGGAAGTGTGCAGCTCCTTTATTGTGTAAATAGAAATCCTTTGAGAAATTGGGCTTTAATCCGCTTGATACTGAGGCTGTATCACTATAGGAGTGCCAATTAATAATCACAGCTACAAAAGCAAACACAGCGGGTTTATTTTTCTGGAGTAATTAATTTTCTTGACTAAATTGAATTTATTAATTTGATTTCTAAAAGGCATCCTCGTGTTACTTTGTACTGGGAATCTGGGATCATAAGTAATGGTCTATTATGAACTAGCAGTAGCAGTAATTAATGCAAAGTGCTTAATGCATTTTCAATATTCCACAGTATGGCATTAAACTTGTATATCTCCATGGAGACAATGAGGAGTCTCCTACAAGTTGGATCCAGTATGAATGCATGATTTTCAAGGCATAGAGCAATAAAACATCTGGTATTGGATGAATGCAAGACAGATAAGTGCAATGCTATAATATGGAGAAAAAAAAACACCTCTAAGACAAGCAGATGTCACCAGAAATGTTACTTATAGCAGAGTATTTAATCAAAATAAAATTGCTGATTAAATGCTACAGGGATTAGACTTAAGTAACATTATCTCCCATATTACAGAGCACAACACAAATAAGTGCAAACAACAACAAGGTACATTTTTGCTTTATAATTGTATGGCTGTAATTTATATGGTTGGAGTCTGCATCATGTCCTCCTTGCAGAGGAGGTGATTCTTAAAACAGCCTGCCGTTGTGGATGGTCTCATTCATTTGTATCTAATGGGTTAAATTCACTAAAAGCCACTTGGCAGATCAGTTATAGGCGTATATAGGACCATTTATAGAGAGAAAGACCCCATATTGGCCTAATGCAGGACTGGACATTCTTCATTATAGTCTCTGCTTCACCAAGATGGGCTCTCATCAGGTAGAGTGTGTTTCTGTCAAAGAGAAGGCTGGCTTATGGGAGCAAAGGGCCTCTGCTTCTCATTACATTAAAGGGGCAGGCCAAGGCCCAGAGTCATATCCTTAAAATGCCCTCAAATAGAACAAGCTATCAACCCCATCTGTCCGACCAGCTCTACTGAAAGGAAAATCATGCCAGCTGACAGTGGAAGTGCATTTTAAAATTACATAAGCTGCACGGCGAGATGTGTCAGGCTGACCGACAGTGCGTAGGACAAACTTGTAGTTACTTAGAGATTGGCGAGAAGGTACGATAGACCAGGGGAATAATGCTGGGATTTTCTGTTGAAATTGGACCAAATGAACTGACAGAGCCGTGTGTCTGTGTGGGTTTTGAGCTTGACTGGCAGAATTCATTAAATATGTGAGCATGTTTTTTACAGTCTGTGTTGTGTCATTGCAGGAGGAGAATGGAAAGATACGGGGAATATTTGGCGCTATTCAAATTGTTTTTTTGTCTTTGCTTCTTCAGGGGCAGGGAGAGGCTTCAGCGCGGGGGACCACTATGGAGGGGGACTGCCTCAGCTGCATCAAGTACCTCATGTTTGTCTTCAATTTCCTCATCTTTGTAAGTATTTCTTTGGCTCTTTGAGAACTTCTCTGTTCAAGTGTCCAAAAATGTGTGATGTTTGGGGTTTTAATAAAAGGTAAAATGTATAGATTACACTGGAAAATAAATATGGATTTTACAAGAATTCAAAAATTTATCTGTTAACAAGCCATAAAAATGAATAAAAATGTGCAATATGTTAACGTAGAGCATATAACAAGCAGCAAGAGGGCTGCAGGGTCTTTCTGTGTGGTGTTTACATGTTCATCTGTGTCTGGTTGGGTTTCCTTTGGGCTCTGGTTTCACACATCAACCCACACCATATCTCATAGGTAAAATTCTCCAGCTAAGGTGGTCCTGACCAAGCCTCTCTCAAGACATGGAGATGAACTGCAATACAGTGACCACTGCTTCTGAAAGGTTTCCCCTGCAGCACTGAGCGGAGAATGGATCAAATGTAGTGAATGAATTTACCCCGTTTCATAAAGGACAGTTTAAGTGTCCTTTATTAGTCCCTCTAAGGCTTCTTATATTGAAGACCTAATACTGAAAACAATTGGAAAATTGCATTGTACAATAAAGTGCAGCTCACTCTGGTCCCAGGACCACACTGTGGACATGTCTCTGCTTTAATGATTTAAGATGGTGTGGTGGCCGCCCCCTGCCCATCTCTCTAATGGAAACACATTTGCATTTCATTAGATGAAGCCAATCTGGTGCTGATTGTATCAAATTCATCTGTGATTAGATTTGAGGGCGCTGACACATCTGAGGCCACACGCTTTGTGACTGGCACCTGGGTTTATCAGCCCCGATCGGACAATCAACAGTAATCCTGTTATTCTGTGAGGGGGAAGGGCCAGAGGAAAGGGTTTGTCTTTTCCTGCTTTATTAAGTGCAGCCAAACCATTTAGAGTGTCCAGCGGAGCTATGGACTCACAACAAAATCTGTCACTATACACCACTCTTGTCACTAATAATACTTCATCTTCCTGTTTTCTGTTTTATTAACTCCAGAACCAATTTTCTTTCTCTATACATTACATGATAATAATATTTTATAAAATAATTTTAAGTAGTTTAAATCAGAGGTTTGAAACTGGAAAATAAAAAAGTGAACTTTACTATAACTACATACATGAGTGGGTGTTGCTATGAATCACTATATTGGCAGGACAGATGATGGATAATGTTATTGGCTCAAAAAATCCATATTGGACCAGACGTAAATGTATCAATAGTGCAGATTATGCTATTGACCACTTGAATATTATAGCTCATGTGACATTTTAGAGCCTCATTTTCATTCACAATTTATTTTTATGACAGAGTAACTAATTCATTATACAGATCCCTCTCATCCAGCACCCTGTTTGTCTTTACCAATTTCACACACAAGCGTATTTTTTCAAGCCCAATGAGCTCTCAAAATGGCTACCTCTGCCGCTCTGCTTCAGCGGCACTCATTTGTGGAGACCCAGGTCTTTGCCCGTGACAGGGAGACAGCTCGGATCTCTCCCCCACCTCAGCACCCTCTTTTCTTAATCACATGAGTCAGTTTGAGCTCCTGCACCTCCTCTATGTATAGGGCTTTAGTCAGAGGCGTGCTCGCTTGGAAATAAGCCTGCACCACTGTGGAGATCTCTGGCAGTTTCGGGGGTTAGCAAAAAGATGTAGATGAATCCAATTTTATTTTATTTTTTGTGCCATTGTTCTTCTCGCAGTTGTCTTTCTGGTATCTGTTATGGTTATTACGCTGTGAAAATGAGAAGAATGTGATATTAGATATTGTTGAGATTTTTCTAGTTTATAGGGAAATCAAGATTTATCTTATACTTATAATGGATACATGTTTATTTCTTGTATTTAAAAAGAAAACTATTACATGCATAGATCATTATTTAACTTTTTTTTTCATTGAGCCAATTCTCTGCTGCTGAGCCTACCTCTTTTTAGTAACATTAGAAAGCAGCAGATTCTTATTTAATATGTTTGAATAAATGATAAGCAACATTCTTGTGTATGACTCCTCTCAAATTCTGAGTTTTAGACATAAGTGGTGGATAGAGTGGAGGTTAAAACTAACAATTACAAAATGCTCATAGAAGTTGTTTTAGTTGATTTTGATATGTCCGCTTTAATTATTTGCTGTTCTACAAACATGTGTTCCATCTGGGATCTGGGTATCAGGATAATTATACTTTTACCTTTGTTTTTTTTGTTAAATCTAAAAGTTATATCTGTTACATAGGCAGGGGACTAACTTTAGTACAGCTTATAACTTTCACAAATCTTTTATTGAAAAGACAAAAGGAAATAGTAACATATTTTACCCCACAGTCACATTTGTGTTAGTGAAAAGAGGCTCATCATTTTCCATTATTAGAAATCGAGTTAAATATTTTGCCTGCCACTGGGGATACCAAATAATCCTCTGATTCCTCATTAAATTTTCTTGAGCATGTCTGTTTTGTCTAACCACCAGAATTCTCCTCTCTTCTCCCCGTCAGCTGGGAGGCTCGTTCCTGCTCGGAGTGGGGGTGTGGGTGCTGGTGGACCCCACGGGATTCAGGGAAATCGTAGCGGCCAACCCTCTGCTCTTCACGGGGGTCTACATCGTCCTGGGCATGGGGGGCATGCTCTTCCTGCTGGGCTTCCTGGGCTGCTGTGGAGCCATCAAAGAAAACAAGTGTCTGCTGCTCTTTGTGAGTCCACTGGAAAACACGATAACTGCATTTGTATACTGTACCTTATTGCAATATGCAGTATTTTCCTTTAAGCGTTTTTTAGAACAGAACAGAAAAATAAGACAGTGTTGTTAAGTGTCCATATGCTACCTCTAACAAACAAAACAAGAAAACAACACACTGATGTATTTATCTGTAGAGCCTTATGTGTTACTTTTCAATTCAATTCAATTTATTT
>JACN01054474.1:0-10772 GCA_000787155.1 Scartelaos histophorus
GTAATGGGCACTAGCTACATTACAGGGGATAATAAGGTGAATCCTGCTAATGAAACTATTGCACATCACATCAGGTTTGTCAGTTTATTGTCTGCAGTTTTGTATCATGTTTTTGTATATTTGCACCGAAATGGTTATGGGCTGAGCTTTGTACAAAATCTTGCAGTTGGCTAGAAAGAAGAAAATGCTGAAACAAGTAAAATAGATGTAATCTTGTAAATTAAATATCTATAGTGTATATAATCTATAAAAAAAGATATGGTTAAAATTAATATCCTGCAATCAAATTTATCTTCAGTAATTCCTTTTTTTGTAGTGTAACTAGCTGACTCCCATTCACAAGAACTGACTGGTGGTTTAATTTGAGAAACTTTTTGTGAAATAAATTAAATTAAAAAAATCTTCCCAATATGTAGCAGTGTTTCCTCATTATAAACCTGCCTGTTGGATGCGTTCTTGAATAATGTAACGTCTCCCAGGTTCCGTTCATGTCCTCATTACCGTTAGCTATAAGATTCTGTGCAAATCTCCTTGAACCTTATTGCTATATTGACTGTATTGTTGCTGCACACTTTTGATGATGCTTTCACGCTCCCTTGTGTCATTTATAATAATAATCACAAGTAAACAGAGAGAATGACATGAGGAAGATTCTGTTCACACACGAGTTGTTTCACTGTTACAGGACTGACCCAGGATCATAACAAACCACAGCTGGATCTTCATTAGGCTAATATGAAGCTAATATGATGCTAATATTATGCTAATACAACTCAATGATTAACTCCCTAATTGGACTAATGTAGTGACGTGACAGGAAGGAACTTAGGGCCACACTGCATTTAAAAAGTGGCTATTACACGTCTCTGGGGTATTTTAACGAACATATTTAGATCACCATGTTACCTTTTATTGTTTTGAAAATGCCTCCCCCTTCAGAGCTCTTTCATAACATAATCAACATGCTAAAGGCTGGTTTATAGTTCTGTGTCAAATCTACACAGAAGTGCTTCATAGCTTCCCAGCACAAGTGAAAGTCGGTCGGAGAGCTGATGGTGCTTACTGTGCCGTGTACGTGCTGTGTACTTGTTTGGCCAAAAAACTACTACAAGTTGAACACTATGGAAGATAATTAATTTAATCAGATTTAGAATTTTAAAACGCTGTTGAATTTCTCTATTTTAATTTTTGTGACTTTGAAAAAACATGTTTGAATCATTTTTATTCTGAATTTTAGTTGCTGAATTTTAAATGTACATTTTCAAAATTCAAAATAAAAATTTCACCTTTTAAATATTTGGTACAAATATTTCCAAGCCTCCAGGGTGCCTCTCTGGGGAGGTGTTCCAGGCATGTCCCACCGGGAGGAGGCCCCAAGAAAGACCTAGGACATGCTGCAGGGACTCCTGGCTGGCCTGGGAACACCTCAGGGTTCCCCCCGGAGGAGCTGGAGGAAGTGTCTGGGGTGAAGGGAGTCTGGGAGTCCCTGCTTAGACTGCTGCCCCTGCGACCCAGCCCTGGATAAGCGGAAGAAGATGGATGAATTTCCAAGCCTTCAAATCCAACAGTCAAAATTCCGAGTGTAAAATTTGCAGTAAAAAAAATCGCAGCAGAGAGCCAAGATGCCAAGACAGAAGCAATCGATCCAAAGTGACCTGATCTAATTTAGTAACAGGAAATGGTGCAATGAAGTGGTCTGATTGGTTAGAATTATTCTCATCAAAACCTCAAACCCCGCCCACAGATGAGAACGTCCAATAGGAAACTGCCTCTGTCCTTCTCACTCACACAGGATCTGATTTAACATATTGGATCTTTGCTTTGAAATTTTTCACAGCAAATTTTACACTCTAAATTTTAACTGCTGAATTTGAGGGCTTGAAAATATGCACTGAATATTTAAAGGTGACTTTTTTTTTAATTTGAAACATATTGAAAAAGCGCATTTAATTTCAGCAACTAAAATTCAGAATTTTTCAAATAAAAAAAAAATCTGTGAGAAATTCAATGGTATTTAAAATTCAAAATCGGATGGAACAAATTATCTTCCATAGAACGCAAGGGCTGTTGTTTGGTTGAGCAATAAAACTATACAGGCAACTTATTAAAAACAGCCTAGATCAGCTTTGGCACAGGCATATCTGCTTATGAGCCTAATTTAATTGTTTATTGTCACAGTAAATAATAAAAATAATGAATTCAAACTAAATCATCTGAACTATAAACTGACCTTAATGTAACTACTGCAAATCACATCAGGTTTGTCAAGTAGTCTATTGTTTTGTATCCTGTTTTTGTTTTTAATTTATGGAGAATTGTTGTGTGGGAGCATGGACGATATAGATGTGTGGGCTGAGTCTTGTACAGGCTTGTGCAGCTAAATATAATGAGAATTTAAGTAGTGCCCAGGAGAGATTGCTAAATGACTGAAACATGCATGGATGACATCTAAAACATCACCATTTTTCATCATTTTAGCATGTAATTCTCCAAAGCATAAAATGACTTTTGACTAAAATAAATACTTCCTTGAAACTAAATTGGAAGCACTAACTCTCTCTCTTTTTCTCATTTCATTTTCTTTCCTTTCTCTACTCCTTCTCTGTTTCTTTTCTCAAGAAGTGGAACAAGGCCCATAGCGTCCAGTCAAATAAAGCTCATCGAGGCTCGCAGTTACAGCGGCGAATTTGGAGTCGGGTTCCTTATCCCGACCAGAATTTCAAGCAGGAGGATCACGGAAAACAAAGAGCCAATCAGGAGCGAGGCTGTTGAAGGTACACGCCCTTTCCCGCTGTCAGTCAAAGCTAACGCTAGCAGGAGTGACCATGGGGAAAGAACCTCACTGGTTTGAGCGATCCGATCCACTGACTCATAGGTTGGCGATGCGATTCCAGCTCCCATAGATGAATGCTGTTGTTGTGTTCTTGGGCAAGACGCTTAACCCACCTCGCCCCCAGTTTCTATCTGTGTACACTGAATGGCTGAGTGGTTCCTTGATCTAAAGAGCTTTGAGTGTCTTGAAGGTTGAAAAGCGCTATATAAAAATGTGACCATGACCATGAGCAAGGCACTTGATCTGTCTTTCATATGTTGAATTAGGGACAAAATAGTGATATAAAAATACCAGGATCTTGTAAAGCGGGTTAACATGGACATTTTAAGACCAAAATTATGATGGAATTGATGGAGCTGAGTTAGCACAGTTAGCAGGTTCGCTATGTCCATTAATATATACAGTCTATGCCCTCTCCTTGTTCCTCATTCTCTTTCTGTCCTAACATCTCTCCCTTCTGTATGACTTTTACATCTGTCTAAACCTTTACATATTTGTTTTTGAGTTCCCATAAAACACAGTAGAGATATGCTTTTGTCAGTTATGTGATACTTCAGTGGTGCATTAAAAACTACTTGTAATTTCACTTTCAACTTGATTAAAACCCAAATGGAGCAGATCTGATTCGGTGAGAAGACGTGATGTTCTGAGACTCCGAAGTTTAATGTTGGTTGCACTGAAGCAAAATGAGCAGAGTCAAGATCGATTAAAATACTTTGTTTTGAGTGTGAGAAAGTATGAGAAATACAGCAACAATGTACAACTATATACTTTAGGTTACTTTAGGACTTGGAGGACCCCATAAGTAAAACAGTGGTGAAAGAAGTACTCAATTTTGTTAAGTAAAAGACACTGGAGTAAAAGTGTATCATATATGCAAGTAAAAGTATAAAATTAATGTACTTAAAGAATAAAAAGTAAAAATGTGTAAAAGTGTATCATATGAAAAAAAAAAAATGCAAGTAAAAGTATTAAATTAATGTACCTAAAGAATAAAAAGTAAAAATATTTTGCCGTTTTTGAGGGCTAATAACATTTCAAATGTAGTGAATTTAATAAAAAATAAGAATTCATGCCTTTTAGGGTATTTTGAGCGATAAAACACCTGTAATTGTACAAGTACAAATACCTAAAATGTGTTCTTAAGTACAGTAGCGTACTTTACTGTTTTTAGCTCGTTACGTTCCACCACTGAAGTAAACTCATCCTCTGCATTTGACCCATTCTTCAGTGTCTCTACTACTGCTACTCAGCTGCAGGATGGGACTAAATGGGACAGTTTGGAGTATGTTATGAAATAAGTGTTGCGTGCGCCTCCCCCAGAGCACCAGAGCAGAGCCCTGTACATGCATGTCCCTGTGCAGGCTCACGTTTGGCAGGAGCTAATGTTCCTGTTAGCTTCATTAGCGCTAATGCCACACAGCTGCAGCTACGTCTCCGAGCAGGCGGCACAGAACGCAGCCAATGTTCACTGGGTTTTATTTAGGCTGTCGAGCTGGTCGGGTAGTAAAAGAACACATGATTGGCGATGTTCAGAGTTGTTTCATTTAAAAACAGTCTAAGGGTTTTATGTCTGACATTGTGGAATCTTGTAGCAGCCTCAGTGGATAGCTGCAGTTAATCTAGTGGCAGATTTTTTCCCCCAAAATGACTAAGCAACGCTTCCAAGTTAAGAAAATACATTTGTAGAACAAAGTCTAGAGCAGTGGGCAGATGCTGATGGCGTGAAAACGTTGGTTGATGGGCAAAATGGCGTCTTGAAAATAAGTGATATAATATGTAAATATATAAATATGAGCAAATCACTCCAGCTATAACATGGTTAAAAGATTCAGCAATGCATTTCTGCTTTAATAAGCAGTTTTGTTTGATTTGAGAATGAAGACTGTCCTATATGTGGCAACAACAGTAGCAGAAGGTCTTTCAGAGGAAATAGTCAGGGACCTTCCAGGTGAGTTGAGGGAATAAACAGTGAGTGAGTGGACATAGCTGGACTGTATGAAAAGATCTGTTTGCTAACTGTATCTGTGCAAGAGGCTAGCTATGGACACTGAAGATGCCACAGGCTTTTTACACTATATGTGGCAGCAAATGTGGCAGAAGATCAGAGGAAACACACTGAGGGAATAGACCATCTCCAGAGTGGGGTAAGATTGAGGCCTTTCCTGTTGTGCTCACCTGCTGTGCTGCTGCAGGACACAGAGGAGGGACAGTTTGCCTCTTCCCCACCTCAAACTGCCCTAACACAGATGTGCTGACCCTCCCTGACCAGTCCAGTGGTTAAACTGCTCCGACACCTTAGACTGAGACACAAAGCCCACTGAGAAGTGCAGTGTAAATGTTGCTGCAGCAAAACTTAGATTTCCCTCAGGCTCTCTTTCTGAACCCAATTAGAGCACAGCAGCAGGAGGATCTCATATGAAAGGATTAGAAAGCCCAAGCAGAACATCTAAACATACAGGAGTTTAAACTAACCTGAGACTCATTCAGTGTAGCTGCTATGATCCACGTCCAGCAGGGGGTGGAAATCCATGTTTTTACAAAGCCGTGCATAAACAAAACATGGAAATCTGCAACAGCTTTGTGCAAATCCAATAAGTCCACGTACAAGTCCTTCTGAATCTGTAAAACCAGCCACAGGTCTGCACTGAGAAAACAGAGGCTTTATCAAGATTAAAGGCACTGCACCTGACTTTGACCCTCTTAAAAACAAGAAAACCAGAACTAGTTTATTTTAATTAGTTTTCAGTGGTCCAAAAGTAATCTCACTTAAAGGTGCACTGTGTAACTTTTCTGCTTGTCTCCACGGAAATATTACTATCTTACCTTGATTATTCCACTGTATGGAAGTAAGCTTGGTAATCACAATGGATGCATGTTACTGGTCAGATCTATGTAGAGGCAACTGATCTATAAAACACCTGTAATTGAGCAAAGCAAGGGAGATATGTTTAATGCCCTACTGTGGGACATTTCAGGCAAAGATCTAACATGTCCATGGAGACTGGCAAGCAGCGGACCCTCCTCCATAGAATTTACACTGTGCACCTTTAAGTTAACAGCTAGCATGCTACCAGCACACTTCCTGATCCTCAGACAGTATATAACCAGATGCAGACACTACACAGAGGACTCACCCACTCATTTCTAATAAAAAATAATCATTTAAAACCCATAATAATACATCATAATCATTTCATAAATAAAATACAAAAGACTAAACTCAATCTAAACAAAACAACATGAATATTTGGAATCAATTAGCCTCTTCTTTTTACAGTGTGTGCGCAGGTTTGTGTCTCGTCTCCTAAAGTCTCTGTGGGATTATGATACAAACCCGGGCATTTAGTTTGAGACGCCCGGAGCTGAAACCTGATCCGGGTTAAATCGCTTCCCCTCTGCGCAGAACAATAACTAACGATCCACGTTTCTCACTGTGCGAAGGAGCCAATGCACAGATCTGACATGTAATATGCGCTCTGTCTGACTGGCCTCAAAGCGCACAAAGGAGCCCGGTATATGTGAGGGATATAGGACGCTCACAGGGACAGAGAGACAGAATCTGACCCTCTCGGGAACAGTAATGACATGGCTGCTAGGCAAATGGGGAAAAATGGTTCAGATCACATTATTTAAATTATGAATAAGTCAAACAGATAGAAATAAAAGGTTGATTTGGAGAAAGAAAAAAAAAAGGATCACACTGGGACATAGACTGTGTATTTAAATGAACATAGCTAACCCACTAGCTGCTATTGGCTTCTGGCTCCATGTTTCCGACTGACTGAAGCTGAAATTGTCACCCTTCTTCTCTGTAACTTGCAGTGACCCTTAAAATATTCATATTAACCCGCTTGACAGGATCCTGGAGTTTTTATTTAGCTATTTTGTATGTAAATAAATTACTTTTCCTAATATGGGCCTGTAGTCAACAGTTTTTATTAAGTACCTAGTTTGAATAAACAAAAATATACAAATGAAAAACTGCCAGGAAAAAACTGCCTTATGAGACCTCAAAATCTGCGTGAAATACTTTGACTTTTTACTCTTTTGCTATTTTGTATGCAAATAAATTCCTTTTTCTACACAGCAAAAAGTGTTAAAAGAATGATAAGTTTGACTCTCCAAACTGTTCTAGAGTTAATTTAACATGGAAATTTGGAAATGTTAATTAAGTAACAGGGGACTATTTTTCCTGTTTAATCCCCGAAATCAAGAGCAAAATTAACATTTTGAAAGGAAACAAATAACACTGTGTAGGGTTATACTGATTTAGCTAAACAACACAGATTAGTGTTTTATTTTTACACTTTATTTTAGTTAATTTAAGATGAAATTATGAACAAAACTGGTTCAGACTGGTCTTCTCTCATGGGAGTTTGAAGTGGTGGGTGGGAGGTGCCAAATTAACACTAATGAACACTAGGGAACGTTGAAATACCTTCTACCATATCAACTCTGGCAAATAACCCAAACTCAAATCACCATTTCACTTTGTAATTGTTAAAATAACACTTTTTGGTTAAAAAACAACTACATCATTTTACCCTGAAATTTGAACCCTCCAGTTTTTGTTGTGTAATATGGAGCTGGCACCAAATTTGCTCCTATAACTTGAAGCCTTTCATTTCTTTATACAGTCTGTGATTTAGTCCCGCTCCTGGTTAAGTTGCAGCCGTTAGAGGCGCTGATTTGCTAACATGCTAACCACGCACTTCCTAATTATCAGTCAGTAAAAGGCGCTGCTGATTTACGCTGATCTGGAGAGCTGCTTATACAACATGTCTGCGCCGAGGAAAGACATTTAGCTTAAACACATGAAGGCGGCACTTTTAAAAACTCTATCTCCACCATGAGAGATATGTTTTGTGATACTGTGGAATATTCTAACCAAAGGAACAATAATTCCACCGAAACAAGCAGTAGGTACGTGCTTTGATTTGAGTCTGCTGCAGTGGACTAGTTTTTTCAGACTTAGATTAACGCACTAACCCTCAAGTTGAAGATTTGATTCCAGCTCCCTCAGATGAATACCGATGTTGTGTCCTAGGGCAAGACATTTAACCCTCTTGCCCCCATTGTTTGCATACCCTGGTGTGTGAATAGGTGAACGGTTGCTTGATGTAAAGTGTTTTGAGCATATAAATCACACATTAGAAAGGTCTGGACTTTTGTTATTGCTGCAGGCATTGACTTTTGTGATTTTTGATGCTGTTACCTCGTCCAAAACATTCCCGGAGTTGTTTTATTTGCACATATTTGAGTAATTCTTTATTATTAGTGTATCTACATCTCCAAAACTCCAAATGTTCTGTTCTACCTTTTCATGAAGCGGTAGTTTTCAAATTAAGAGCTAGAAATAGGCAAATTTAGGGCATAAAATATCCAAATGAGTGAAGGTGTGTGCAGTTTAAAACACTGTGGGGAACTTTCTGTACTACTAAATGACATCACAAGGTGGAACAGGAAGGATGCAGGGTTTATCTGTGCGTTTAAAAGGTGTGAATGAAACAAAACGCAACTCCAGGTATGTTTGTGATATGGATATGTGATCAGGCAACAGTAAAACAGTGCCGTATTGTGTGTATTTTAAAGCTTTTAGTATCACGAAGCGTCCTCGGGTTTCATTAGCTTTTCTCTTTGTTATAGAGTGATTTATGGTCCCACGCTCTGAGCACTCGACCCGCAAACAAAAAAAAAACCTCCATCTGATCTTCATGACACCTGTGCACTACTGTGGGACTTTTCTGGTGGAGAGAAAAAAGAGAAAATCATATGTGAAGGAGCGGAGCAAGAAACACAAATGTTCAAATCTTTTCATATTGTCGGCATAAAAGTTTTGTCACTTGTAGACTTAAAAGTGACAAGAGGAACCACAACTTTAACTAAGAGTACTGTTACTTCAATAAAAATATACTACTGCTGCTACAATGTACAATATATTACTCAAGTAGTGGGGGAATATAACAATGTAAAGATAAAAACATTTATCACACTTTTACTTTTACTTCTTTACTTTTGAGCGTAGGTACCTGTACTTTTCCTCTACTGCATCGTAAAAAAAATTAACGATGCAGTACCTGGTTTAATCCTGATTTAGTCCTGGTTCAGTCCTGGTTTAGTCCTGGTTTAATTCTGGTTCAGTCCTGGCTTACTCCTGATTTAGTCCTGGTTTAATCCTGGTTCAGTCCTGGTTTAATCCTGGTTTAGTCCTGGTTTAATCCTGGTTTAGTCCTGGTTCAGTCCGGGTTCATTCCTGTTTCAGCCTTGATTTATTTAAGATGTGTCGAAAAGGTTGAGGGTTTATTTTTAACGCATTCATACTTTGAACGAACAAAAATGTAGAAATAAAACAGATTATTCAATCGTTTCTGCATTATTTGTTTCTTTATTAAAACTCAGAATACTTTAAGTTTTTTTCATGTGATACTTTTACTTGAGTTTTTTGTTATTTTTGTTGTTGTTTTTAAGCATTAATCACAATTTTCAAGACCAGAGCGGATTTTTGTCGTCCTTACAAAATATATCTGTACTGGGCCAAGACACATTTTGCTCAAATACATGGAAAAAATCGGGTACAGGCTCTTTAAATTAAAAAAAATAAAAAATTCAAAGTAGTTGTCATTATATTAGTCTAAAATAGCATCAGGTGGAGTTGACAGTATTACCCTAGTATATGGTTTGACGTAAATACAGCGTAAAAAGCCCCCGTTTTTATGAGCATATGAGGCGTTTCCTTTGACATTTTTCACCAGAACAATGAGCAAACTTTACCTTGGACTTAAACCTCTGGACGCGCAGAAACAAAGAGGCAACCAGGGAAATCAGGCTCAGAAAACAGCCCTAAATCAAAATACATGAGCTCAGTGACAATGTTATCAGCCCAGGCAATGTCCAGCGGGTCACAGACACAGGGTAAGGACTTAAAGCTGCAGAAAAACAACCAAACACATTCATTATCACGGAAATTAAGATACATAAGAAGTGAAATCCATACATGTGATCGGAGAACTTCACATGTTTCCGATACTTGTTTAAAATGTATTAATAATACAATTTAACAGCCTGGTACGAAACATAGTGATTCAATTAGTCCTTTAGATCTGATTTAGGATTGTTTTTTCCTTGGTTTATTCTAATCCAGTCCTGGTCTAGTCTTGGTTTCAGTCTGCTCCTGGTTTAGTTCTGTTTTATGATTGAGTTTGTTGCAGATTTGTCACAGACTTCTTGCCAAGTACCTTAGTTATGGGTTAGACCTGGTTCAGCCCTGTTTAAATCCTTGTTTGGACTAGATTTAGACCTGGTTTAGACCTGGTTCAATCCTTCTTTCAGCCTGGTTTAGTCCTGGTTTAATCCTGGTTTTGGCCTGTTTCAATCCTGCGTTCACCCTGGTTTAGTCCTGCTTTAGTCCTGCTTTAGTCCTGGTTTAGTCCTGGTTTAGTCCTGGTTCAGTCCGGGTTCAGTCCGGGTTCATTCCTGTTTCAGCCTGGTTTAGTCCTGGTTCAGTCCTGGTTCAGTCCTGGTTCAGTCCTGGTTCAGTCCAGGTTCTGTCCAGGTTCATTCTGGGTTCATTCCTGTTTCAGCCCTGGTTTAATCCTGGTTTAATCCTGGTTTAGACCTGGTTTAGTCCCCGTTTACACTTGGGAGGAACTGAGGAGACACTTTACACAAAAATAAGTTCTCAATTTAAGATAGATCCTTTGAAAAACCTGTATTCTTACTCACTTGCTTGTCTATGTTTGTCCAAAGTTTAATGGCACACTGTGGAACATTCCCAGCATGGCCATAACGTCTCCATGGCGACGAGCAGGTGGTTGGCTATCCTCTTCTCAGTCTCACTTTAACTAGAATTATTTGGATAATTTGAGCCCTGGATTGGCCAATCTTTTATGAACTAAAGATTAAAAGGAGCTTGAAAGTTCACTTGAAAACTCCTACT
>KN505450.1:6872-29077 GCA_000787155.1 Scartelaos histophorus
ATAATACATTGAGTGCTTTTTAAATACTTTCCATTGCGTTATTTAATCACTCTACATTGGGTTATAGTAAAGGTACTATTTTTAGCCACAGCTGCTTTGGGGTAAACTGAGTAAAGCGAGGCAGCCAGTGTGTGCCATCAGCCCACCCGACCACCACCCATCACTCACACACCACATTCACACATAGTGAGCTGTCTTGATGAGTGAAGTGTCTGTTTTCCAAATAATGTTTTTGAATGTCTAAAAAAGTAGATATAGCATAAAGGGCACAGACTGCCATATTGAATATTAAGCAAATGAGCAGAAAGTTTATTCTGATTTTATGAAAAACAATACCTTGACTGTGCTTTCTCTGCCGTGTGTAGTTTACACTAGTACACTGCATGACTGGGAGCTAATTCAGTGCCTGTACATTTCTGCAGGGTTAAATGACTTTGAATTCCAGATACAGCGAATTGATCCAAGCCAATCTGTTTAGTGATAAGCTGGAGCCTGGAGCCCAGCATGAGTGACAGATCCAGCTTAAACACAGTGATTCCAGACCTCGCTGCTGCCTTATCCTTCTGCCTACAGTTATATACCCCATACTCAACAGTTGTGCATGATGGGAATATGTAATGAACCGCGTCAGACTTTGCATGACATGAAGCCCTTGACCCAAACCGGTGCTACGAGCTCTCTTCAGTGCTCCAATCACAGATGCTCTCGAGTGGATGAGAGGCTATGAATGCTTTATGCTCTTACACGCAAAGAGAGTGTTTCAGGAGTCCTCCACTTACCAATGTTCTCCATGCTCCTCTAAAGAGCTCAGATGTGTATGCTACACCGCTGTCTACAGCAAGCGTGTGGAAATTGGGTGCTTAATTACACCCCAAATTGAAAATATGCAATATCAATGATCTTATAGCTAGGATAAAGTTGATCTTTTATGTGGAGCTTGTAACCCTCTTCAGTCTAACCCCACTCTCTCTAGTCTAGTGGTTCTCACCATCCTCAGGCAGGGACTCTAGCTGCTCCGTCCCCCAGGCGCAGCCCTTCTGATGCGGGCCACTAGCTCTGGACGCCCCCCGGGTTCTGCTGTCCCTTGATAACAAACAGTCCCAGCCAAGCAAACCGCCTCCCTACGCCTATGCAAGCATTTGCTCCACAAACAACTTGCCCTTGTCTAGGTAGAACAAAATGCATTCTTCCATTGTGTCCATTTTGAAGCTGAATAAAATGACAGTAGCATTTTTTGGCCTCTCTCACCTCTGTTTGGACATAGCAACTTGCATATGTATGTGTGTATGCATGAGTGTGTGTATGTGTGTATGCGTGTGTGTGTGTGTATGTATTTTCACACGTGTTAAAGTAATCCTTTTTTATTAGTCTGTCTTCAAAGTTCAAAATGCTCTCTTCCACCTTGCGATGTCATGTAGTGGTAGTTTTCAAGTCAATCGCTCCTTTTACCTTTTGTTTAGTAGAGATTGCCAATTCCAGGGCTGAAATCACTGAAATGATTCTAGTGAAGGTGGAGCACTTCCTGTATTGCCACATGACAACGCAAAGGTGGAACAAGGAGCGTTTTCTGTTTGAAAGAAGCCTAAATAGAACCTAAATATGCAGAGTTTGTGTGTTAAACGTGTGAATGAAACAAAACACAACTCCAGATACAGTATGTCTTTGACAAGAAACCAATATTATGACTTGGATCCAAAAATAGTGTAATAATAATAATAATAATAATAATAGTGTGTAATAAAGGCCCTTTTATTGTCAATGTAATGTCCGTGCAAAGCATAGAAACCTGACTTGTGTATGTGGGCGCGTGGGTTGAATGAGAGAGATGGATGCCCCAGTCTGGTCCTCTCTCCTAAGGCGCCCTGTCTCCTGCCTCTCCTCCGCCTGCTTGCCCCTCACCTGCATATTGTGATGTAGTGCCTGTGTTGAGCCAGTCGATTGGCTTTAACAGGACTGGGGCACAGCGGCCAAATTGAAAGGGATTGCGGCCTGCTCTCCATCAGAGTCATAGCAGAGAGTAGTGCAGGGTCCACTGGGGTATGAGGAGACATTTTTTCTTAGTTTTCCTTGGTCGTAGACTGAAATAGATCTATTTATCAATATCATAATCAGCTGGACAACTCTCATTTCTAGTTTTGGGTTCATTGATCTCTTCCTTATTGTGCTCTTTTGCAGTAAACTACATACCATAGCTTTTGAGAGAAACTTATCACTTAAAAGGAAGTTCTATCTCATACTGCATAGATCTAAAGTTACTGTGAATCATTATGGCAATTGTGGTTCAGGATGTAGCGTGGTTGTCCGGTAATGAGGAGAATACTGCTCCAAATGTACATTGTTATTGTGCCCTTGACCAAGATACTTCCCTTGACACTAGCTCCTGTATTATAGGGTGCTCAGCCTGTAACTTCTTGGGAAAAAAGTTCAAAGGCAGATGGCTTTGTTGCTTTACAATTTTGATGAGATCAGATTAGATCAAATATCAACTATTTGAGCAGCCTTACTACCCAAATGTATACCATGATCAGTGAGAATCCTAAGGCTAACTGATGTGCATTATGCTGCATTCATGTGGCTTGGGAAATTGGCCTTCCTATATGAGAAATCGAAGTTCCAGCTCAGAAAGTCAGGATATTGGCATCAACAATAATAAAATCATTGTGTCCGCAGCTTTAAGGGAGCTTCACAGTGTTCTTTGCATCGCTTCTGCTCCCTGTTGTTTAAATCTCACATATGACACAATGTTTTCTACATTTTTAAATACATCAATGATCCAAGTAATTGACCCCTAAATGATTAACTAAATAAACCACACTTGACCTTGTACAATAAAGCTATTCCTCGGAGCTCCAGAGATGACGGGACCATTAAAAATGAAGCTCTTTAACTTGTACATCAACAGTCTAGTCAGCCAACAGGCTCAGCAGTCAGTGTCAGCCATGAGACAGGGCCATAATCCAATTCTGGTTTTTACACGGCGTCATGCCTTTACCTTCGACAGCATGATTGATGCGTATGTAAATGTGTTTTGAGGAGAGCTCTGAGCAGCTATTTAAAGTGGACATTTAGGGCTGCCCTGTCAGAAAACAACAGGGAGCAGGAGACTGGAATACAAAATCAGGACAACTATTGATCCATAAATGAAAGAAGATGGACACTAGACAAGGCATTGTTGTATCTGTGGAGCTTTGTGAATTGGCAGCAAGTCAGTTGACACTTGGGAGCATCCAAAAAGACCCAAGCAGGAAAATGTTAGTCCCTTTTCAAGTGCTATCTCTATTGTGCACTCAAACTCTTGTCCTCTTTTTGCTTTTGCCATTTGGAAAGTGAATAGACAACACTTCCAACACAGAGGTACAAAACAAATCTCTATTCTGTGCGTGGGAACATCTCTATCTACACATGCTATTGCGGGTCGTCCCTTGGCTTCAAAGCCTACCTTTTGAAATGTGGCCACTAAAGTTAAACAACTCCTGGGTAACAATAGGTGACAGTTTCCTCAAATCTTTCCCGCCTGTTTCCACGGCAACCAAGGAAAGAGAGGTGCAAAAGCAAAAGAAAGCAAGGTGGTAACAAGTCTTGTCACCATCACTCATGCACACATCCACGGTTGTAGGAAGCTATCAGTCACTGCAGTCAAGTGTTTCCGACTTGGACTTAGCATTCAGGCAGTCGGTTATGGCAGCAGCAGCAGTAATTTCTTTGAATGTTGTCAGTGAAGCGTCTAAAACAGAAGGGCCAATGTATTTATTTATGATGGACGACAAGGTCGGCTTTAAATGATCTGACATAATAGATGAATTTAATGTGTCTGACACAAGCATGCATCTTTCAAATGCAATTATTTGAGTCTAGAAGGAGGCACAAATACACCACAATAGTTCATTAATTAATAGTTCATAGAGATTCACTAGCTCAAGAGCTCTTGAGACAGCTTAGATTAATATATGTTTAATCTGTAAGTGTGTAAACAACTGCAGCATCTATGCAGATAACTAAATGCACACTAAATGAAGCAGATGTTTAGCTTAAAGGACATAAAACATGTGCTTTAATATTCTATGTAACTGTAAAAGAGCTACTGTTGTCAAAGGGAAAGGGTTCATTCTGATTCTGTTATAGGCTGATCTTTAGGGTTCACCATAGCTGCTGTATGTCACCCAGCTGTGCTGCCAACATAACAAGCCCAAAGTATTTCAAACTAAGTGTCTCTAACCCATTAAAGCACACAAAAATTGTTTATTATAGTCAGCCTTTCAAAATGTGTCTTCTTGTCTAAAATGTGCAGTAAAGACCATGTTTATGTGACAAGTTTCAAAGGAAAGAAAGAGACAAAGGGAACACATCTCCTTTGAAAATGCTGTTGATTTTCTTTTGCTATCAATGGACCTCCCTGGAAATTAAGAATGTATTGGTGAATAACGTCAACATTTTCTAAACTATTTGACGTTGTCACACATTGTCACACAGTGAGGCTCCAGACACAATCCTCCACAATTCCGGTTTAGGAATTAGTTTACCAACAATGACTACCAATAACTAGTAAAAATGTGGATGTGAGTCTATCATTCAAAGGTGCACTGTGCAACTTTTCTGGAAGGAAGGCTTGTCTCCATGGAGATAGTTTTGTTTTATCTGGAATGCTCTATAGTATGACATAAAATGTATCTTGCATATATTCAGTTATAGGTGTTTATGGCAGAAAAGCAAACAAACAAACACAAAACTAAAATGGAAAAGCATGCCCTGTGAATGGGATTGTCTTTCTGTAGATCTGAGCTGTAATTTGCAATTGTGACAACGGCTTGTCTTGGAGATGTCAAGTTGGCCAACCCTCCACCCAAAAATTAACATAGTGCACCACTGAAACGCTCCCACATTTCTAAATAGTTTGTGTAATCTGTTGAAGTGAGTTTGAAATGGTCCATGAGTGTTTCCAGGGAGCAGAGTTGGGAGTTGGAGCACAGAGAGGAGGGGGAGGGCTGGATTGATGAAGCGAGCCCTCAGTGGACAGGCCTGTCGACAGTGCCATGTATCAGCAGGCCCATCATCATGGCTCATTTGACAGTCTGATCATAGCACTTCTGCTCCACGCGGGTGAACGTGACCACCTCACTGTGATGATTCTGTCTCGTGTCTGCAAACATAGCACAAAGAGAGAGTGAAGCCCATCCCCAAGGAACCGCCATCTGCTGCTGTAGCCCCCTCACTCCCGCTCCAAAACGCGGGTAATTAACAAGTACTATAGGCGTAATGTAAATCGGCTATTTCTGCTTTGCTATATGTGTGTGTGGGCAGGTTTGGAAAACATCACAGGATCTCTAGCCTTTTAATTAGACCGTATTTATGGCAATTACTGCTTCTTCTTTGGTGGTTATGTATAAGACTGAATACTGAATGTCTGAACCTGGAATGAGTTTAAACTGGCAATACCAACACTGTAGTTTCAGCTGATAGGGAATACGGCATTAGAAGAAAAAAAAACCTACATAAAGCCATGCATATTCAAAAGTAGGATTTGTCTTTTTAGTTCTGGTTCACGCTTCTGAATTTGTGATTCTTTAGATTCTGACCAGGCACGAGAATTATTAAAAAAAACACTTACATCACATTTGACATTTTGACACTTTAAGGTGATAAAAACAAATATTTTGTATAAGTGAACTATTGGCAGTGTGGTAACATTTTTGGGAGACTTAAAAAACAGGAAAAGTGGTTCACCAGTCTTACGTTTAAGAAAGGACAAGCTGTCAACTCTCAGCTTTAGCACACCTAAAACAATCATTTATATTTTTTGTTGATACTCTTACATTTAGTCAGCATCTAAGAATACTGTGTATTGTATCTTCCATAACGATGCATTTCCTCTCATGCAGATTAAGGATAGAAACCCAAACCATGTGTTTGCCTGGTTAAACTTGACCTTGTTCCTTGTGCTTTTTTTATCGTTGGCTGCTTTGTCCTACTGTCTCACATGAGGAGTTTGATCACAAATATCTCACTATCCAATTACCAGGTGAAATTGGCTGTTTAATTGTACTGCCCCAACCAAGGAGCTTTCTGAGAGTGATGGCCGCTCAGTTATCACTCCAACTCCACCTTGGGCAAACTGCTCGTCTGAGAAAACTTAGAATTTGGACCTGAAAATAAAAAGAGGAAATATTAATCAGGGTTGCTGATATTGTGATCTGTCCATTTTTGCTGTCTTTCAACCCATATATAATTGTTTAGGAGTAATGAGGTGGAAAACAGGGCAGTGAATTAAAAAGAGAGACTCTTATAAGAAGAAAATCCTGCTCACCGTTGTAAACTTGACTGATAAAACAGAGCAATTCCGAAGCCTCATAATTATGGCCTACTTCTGTGCTGTCCGTCTTCAGTATGCACCACATCTTCCACATCTGCAATCATCAGGTAATACAGCACACAATTAAACAAGGCCATTCAGATGTCACATCATAATGCACTGTTGTATGACCAATTCAGTGCAGTTCTGGTTAACTCCCGTAGTGAGGTTAACCATTTCTACTGTCTAATGTTCTGGAGATTAGCACACAACGTAAGTGTTGTCATGTGTAACGAGGAGATTAGACAGATGTTTTAGAGGACAAAAGAGCAAGAAGAGTGTTTAGAAAGATACAAAAAATATGAAAGGTCCACTGCATAACTTTTCTGGAGGAGGGTCCACTACCTGGTACCTCTAAATGCTTTGACAAACTATTTATTTAAGAGCTGCAACAGGTAAAAATATATATTTTTTATATTTAGCTGCAGTCAACAAAGTGCCACAAAGCTACCTATGGAAGGTCATTCTCTATAGATGAATCTTGGCTATATATTGTGATAGCAAAATTGCATAAAGAACTCCACCTGGACAACTGAGGAATAACACTATAACTCTGTATTATAATCTAGCCTCTGCAATTTAACATATAAAATAACATTGCTTGCAATTGTAAATATTTAGTATGTTTGAATTCTATACTGATGAATAAATAGGTCTTCTTTGTGCTAGTTCAAAGCAAGAAAAAGAGAAAACAGTTGTTGTGGGACGAGGATTTACTTTAAAAGCCTGTATCAAATAAAAATCGTTGTTCGCGGTTGATTTTTGCTGGAAGTCTACCGTAGTAAGCTGTTTTTCTGTGTGGTCAATCCCAATCTGATGTTTTTACTTCTGTCTGGTGGATAGATTTCTTGTAAATAAGATAATTCAGACATGACTTTGAGGCTGAGCAAGGGCAGGACAGAGTGAGCAGGTGGGGCAGATAGCATTGATTTGGATCAGGGTTGAGAAAACGTCCTGTTAGAAGTGTGTGTGTATGGGCCCATTAGAACAGGTCAGGGAGCGATCGGGCTGTCTGCGTAACATCAGACTTCCCTGTCTTCTTCAGATCAGAATTACCACCTTAGATGAAAATGAGAATTTTAATTAGAACTGGGGGCTATCTCATCTGGCTGTGTGTATGGAGACTATAAGACTAATTCCCAGCACACACGTTGTCACTGCTCCTCCAGCCCTACCTTCACAGACCACTTTGTCCCTTCTTTAATAGGCTCTTTGTTATCTACCTACTTGGGTCTGCCAGGTACTTAGGGCCCACCATAGGAATATTAGGGATTCTGATGAGGCAGGCAGCTGTGTGCGCTCACGCAGATGGTGTTGGCCATAATCAGTGTTCTCTGAAGAACGTCTCTCCTATCTCCCCCAAACTTATCCTTTTTATGATTAGAAAACACCGAGCTGCAAATTGTTATGAACAAGACAGATATATTTACTGGCAGGATAAAATACAGTGGCGCCAAACAATTCAATCGCTTTTTCAGGTTGATTCGCATTTCTGAGTGCACTCTCCCAGATGAGGACATTGGGTGGAAGCATGTGCAGCATTCAAATTGGCCCCGCTCTAAATAGGTATAATATTGTGTGATTGGATTTGGAGAAATGGAGACCTTGTAGAAATGGTGCGCTTTATGTTCAATTTGTTTGTTACAGCGGTCAAGGACAGCAGCAGAGCCTCATGGGAGAGGCTTGGCCAGGGACGATCAAATCAACAAGGTACAAAACAAAGAGAAAGATCTGAAAGCAAAACACACTTTACTTTGTGAATTAGCTATTCTGCATAAAAGTGTGCCACCTGATCATATGCTGGCAAAAATGGTTGGGTTTGCATTTTTGTGGATTATTCTCATTTCATTTACACCTCGTAACCAGAATGCATGCGCTGGCCTGACACTGCAAATGGAAATAGGGTCTTGAGTGAATGGCATTTATTGTGAGCATGATTTAAACAGGAAACCAGGGAGCTTATAGAAATGCATATGATTTTCTTTCCCTTTCTATATTGTGAAATGTTCAGGTTTTCATGGAGAAGATAGCATGACAATGTAGTAATGGGGGATTTGACTAAAGTGCCACACATGCACATGTTCCCTGTCTGCGTATTGTAGAACATATTGTAAAAGCAATGATATGCCAAATGTTATGGGGAGCATATTGGCCTTTAGATTACATTATTTATTTGCACCACACCATGTGGAATTAAACTTCTCTTGTAGCCACAGCTGCCCTGGATAGACTGATGAAAGTGTCTTGCCTAAGGACGGCACTGGTCCACGTAGGAATCAATCTTGTATCTTTAATCACTGGATGAACTCAAATGACAAATATGAAGATTTGTACTTTAATGTTATAGTTCTTTTTTGTTTTATTTTATTTAATTTCATTTATTTCAAAGAGTATAGTGAGAAGTATTTAACCCACAACTTTAAGGCTGTTGAGCTACATGTTTTTACCTACTATATAACCTTTCTTTATTTCCGTACTTGCTGAGAAGAGCAGTGTGGTGGTAAGTCTTGTCAGGTGCAGGCTGGGACCTTATCAATGGAGTGGCGCGCTTGGTAATTAGTGCTATAATAACCTCCCTAATTCAACCAGCCCTCTCCCTTTTTTTTCTCCTCTTCTCCATTCACTCCTTCACTGGTTCCTATTGCCTTCTCTCCATACTGTTCTGTCTCTCCCTTTCCCAGGCCTCCTCTGTCCTTCACCCATGTGGATCTTATGCCAAATGAGTGAATTTGTTTCATTAGTGTGTGTTGGGGCCTAAGGGAACGCCGGTAGTGAATAGCTTAGCACCGCTCAGAGGGGTCAATGAGCTGGTTACAGACTAATGTTTAATACCACACTGTTATTCAGACAGGGCCAGGCTTTATCACTTCCTGCACCCATATAAGGTGACCAGGAACCTGCTCCGTTACATATGTATGGGCTTGTGGTCGCAGCACTAATGATAATGATTGTACTTTTAATAGCATCGGTTTTAGCGACCAAAGTTGAGAAATCCTAATAGGGCAAATGAAGAACTTTCTGAGTCAGCAGAGTAGAAAGAAAGTAGAAAGGCAATTTTTAGTCCTCATTTCCATGCAACGAGGCAATGAAGTGCTAATATATACATGGTGCTACATATTATTACTTCTATTATTAAAGAAAGGGGCTATAATGGCAAGCCTCCAGAGCAAGAGTTGTTCCTTGTGCTGCCTGTGAAATTATAGTTGTAAAAGCATATTACAGAATAAAACCTACACACAACACTACAGCAAGCACAACAAATATAAACATGGAGTTAATGTCTTTTAAATCTATGCATTCAATGAATACAAAAATGTACATCTGTACTACTGCATAATCTAAAAGTTCAGCATTATATTTATAAGACAAGTTATAGCATATAACGTTATGCTCAGACTGCACGCGGTGTAGATCTGGTCTGGTGGCCACAAGTTTTCCGTGTAATTCAAAATAGCGAGATGAGCTCAGACCACACGGTGTGGGGTCCAGTGCTGTCGACAGATTCTGCTGGGAGTCTGAGCTGACCACAAGCCTTTCCTTAATAAATGAAAAGTTATCAGGTAAACTCATGGTCTCACTCATGCAGCCTTTAAAGGCAGTGACCGTAACAGCACAGCAGAACTCTGTCTCTGAGTGACACGCCACAACTAAACCTGCAGTCTGAGTGAGGCATTAGCCTTTTTTGTCCCCGTAGGGAAATTTGTCCTCTACATTTGACCCATCTGCAGATCCCGAACTAGGTTTGGTCAGGAGGATTATGATCTCAAATGGAGTGGGTTTGTCAGCCCAATAAAAGGACAGAAGGGTCTTCATCATCATCAGAAATGGCAACAATAACATGATAGTCCACGATACTGTATAGTTCTCTTTAACTTGACCCTCGCAGTCTGTATGTGTGCAGTAACAGCATGTTAGTTTTGAGCCTGCTGTTGTTCACGTAGAACAGAAGTGAGTGAAGAGTACAGCTGTCTGTCTGGTTTTTGTGCTGCTGGAGCAGGCCTGGGAAACGTTTGGTTCTCTCAAACTCATACAGGCGCGTGTGCAGCCACTAGAGGGCTTTTTGGCACAAAGCCTTTCTTGTGGAGCTGTGTAATGCGATTGGTCCTGACTTATACCCCAAACTGCCCCGGTCTGCCCCTCTGAGCTCTTGTTAGCCCCTGCCCCCATCTCCTCACCCCACCTCCAATTTACACGCTAACCCAATTAGCATCTCGTCAATAACGCTCAGCATTTCATTTTGCTGCTTTAATTAACAAATTCAATTTGCTTGAAACTGCTGTGAAAACAAATTAAAAGCACAGCAAATTAAAGGCGCTCGGTTCCACTGGATATAGCTAAGGTGATTACAGATGCATCTAACAACAGTTTTCTTGTTTGTTTTGTCTCGGGAGAGAAATGAGCCTCTGGAGAGTGCAGAGACCTTGACTGGGACACTGGTGTAAATCGTACTGTACATTTGGAGCAATGCAACGTTAAGAAGAGCCATGGAGAGGCCTGCTGATTGGAGGGCAGAGCAGACAGAAGGTTTACTTGTGCCCCGGGAGTCCTCACCTGTTATTAAATATGAACATTTGTCAGAGAACTAAGGTCAATGAGACAGCAGCACCACCTTAATAAATATTTTCCTTAGGACTAGGACTTACACACACAGTATATGAACAATTAGATCTCTCTGAATGATTGTGGTATCTCAACATGCAGTTGGTGTCTTTTGCATTTTACTTTACAGTTTGAACGTGGCCATAGATCTGTTTGTCGGTGCCCATTGCATCAGATCTCAGGCGCTAAGCACGACCGGGCCTATTAGTATTTGGTTGAGAAAACCAGGTTGGTGCCATAGTGGCTGTGGCTTGTAGTGTCTTTAGTCACTTGTGCCACATTTGTTATTTCAGGGAATAGCCATTTGTTTTTGGAGTTTGTTGATTATTTATCAACCAGAACGTGATTATGGATGAAACACCTTATACTGTAGAAATGTTCTGTTATTTCCCTGAACTGCTGATTTTGTAGTGTTTGTTTTGGATTCATATTAACCATGTTTAAAGTTGTTGCAGTCACAGTTTGAAGACATTCCCATCCTAAGGTGGTGGTTCGACCACAGTACATAATGCTCTTTTGTCATTGAGCAACACATTTAACATTCCTTAACTGCATGAATATGTTATTATGACTAATGTCATTTGAGTTTTGAAGTTATTTGCCCCCCGCTTTTAAAATATTTAAGCTGGAAGATAACAACTTAGCTTTTTTCATTTCCTTAGCCATAGTTTGAATGTCTTCTCATTAAAATTGTCTGATCTCATGTGATTCCCTTTTTGTTCTTTGTTCTGGGCTCCTTCTGCCCTGACACTCATCTGTGATTAGAAGCTAGCCAACAGTGCATCCATCTGCTCAGCACATCCACATCTGGAGAGGGCGGTGGCTGTTGTGACTGGGAGAGGCAGAGGATCTTTCATTCTGAGCGCTTTAATTGCATGTGGGTGTGCGTGTGTCTTTGTGTTTTCGTTTGCTTCTATTGCATCTCTGTCAAACTCACTTTCCCCTCCCTGTTTGTGCTCCGCTAACAGCTAATTATTGTCCTGTTTAATTACAAGTAGTGGCCGGACCTGCACCAGTCTGATTGAACAGCACAAATGCAGGTTCATTTTGTTTCTAATATATTTGTCAATGTCTACTTAAGGTCTGCATGATTTTTGGAGAAAACTTTATCATGATTTTTCTATTGTGATTGTGATTAGATTTATTTTTTTAAAAAGGATTCTGTTTAGAGTGCACATTTTAAACAACTCCAGGCGCATTAAGAGAAAAGACTGGAATAACTACTAAACTAATACAAGAATCCCATGTATTTGAGAACATGTTTGAATAGATTTAAATAAAAGGGCTTTCAATAAGAAGACTTTTTTTTTTTACATTGTACATTCTGTTATCTGAGTAACTACTCTTTGTGACTCACAAATAATGATTTTGATCTATTCTTCAACCCTTTTCTACTTGTTTGAAGATTTCAGGTTTTGAAAGTTGTTTTAAATGGTAAATATTTGGTCTTTTGAAAAAATAGAAAAAGGCAAAGACAGATTCTAGATCTACACAAGCCCTCTGCTGGATCCATAAAGACAATAAAGCAATTGTAACATACACGTCTTCTGACCTTCAGCTCCAATTAGACCCAAGAACAGATGCTGAACTTTTCAACTTTACGCCGTGACTCTCCTCTGCTCAGGTCGGAAGAGAAAGATAGTCCAGTCAATATTCACCTACATCATTCTTCCAGATACAGGTTTTAAAGTTTAAAAGTTCTCAAAAACAACACCAATACCTTTTCAGCTCTCTGTAAAGCAACATATTAAAGAGCTACATCTTGATATACTGAGAAATGTTGATGGCTGTCCAGTCCACAGCTGTCAGCAGGAGTTCATTGATTCAGAGGCCGGTGGTAAATACCAGGTCACTTCACCTGCACTCCATCAGTCATGGGTCAATCACAGCCCAATGGGACAGTAATGATAGGACAAAGTCTGCTGTCTCACCAAACTGTCCTTCACTTTGTAGTGTTCACAAATCAAGCATGCTATCAGTGTCTCGTAGCTCCACCGTCCAAAAGTGTCATTGATTCTTTGCTATGTCATTGAAGATGCTCAAGCTGAAAGTGTGATAGTAGTAGATAGTAACTGTTGACAGTGGGGGATTTTAAATGTACCAGTTCAATAAACACATGCAATAATTCACCTTTTCCCACCCAGCCACTTTTGCCTCTGAATGCAACCTGCACTGCAATTGTGGGTGGTGCTTCTGGTTAAGTGGAAATCCCATCAATTTAAATGGAGATATAGAGAAAAGTCTCCTCGCTAATGCACCCTTTCTCTGTGTGGATTGAAAACCACTTTGTAATGTTGTAATGTCTATATTTAGCTTATTTGTTACAAGAATCCGATGCATTTCCCATCATGTTTGTTGATGTCTAAACCACAGACTTAACATTTTTCCATTAAAAATAATAATAATTAAAAAAATAATAATAATACATAAATAAATAAATACACACACGCATGCGCACACACAGACACACACACGCACACACACACACACACGCACACTTTTTTTTTTTGTAATTACTTAAATACTGTTAGCCTCATATAGTGAGTTTCATTCAATTGCAGTGTATTGTGCAGCCTTTATATGCCACATACTTGAGCCCTGCAGGCCAGTTTCTTTAGTCTTATCACCCTTTTAACTAGTTTAAGTGCCTCTTTGCTCCAAATATTTTATCTTTTAAGTGGCGCTTGGAAATACTCCTTAGTCCTTTCCCTCTCAGCCTTGAGTTTGTGGTCTGTCCGGGACAGAGAGACATCACAGATTTCTTACTGACTCTTAACTGTTCATTTAATTGGCTGCATGAATATTTAATGACAAGCTGCTTTAATTGAATCATATTTGATTGGCTTTAAGGAAGCACAGTTGTGTACAGGCATGTGTCCATAGTGGTATAAGGGACTGATCACATTACTGCAGTGTCAGTGCTGTGGTAGTGTTACAGAGTCATCAGCAGGTGGCCTGAGATCTCCTCTGCCTCACTCTCACAACCAATGAATCTTTAATTCTTGGTTTGTTGTATTTTTAACCAAGGACTCCTGGTCACGCAACAAAGGCTGCCACTTTCTCTCTGCTCTTCGCATCTTGGCATCACACACAGTTTTTGTTTTTTTGCATGATATATTAATTAATGATAATTATGTATTTCCTTATTATTTTTATTTTTACCCTTCAAATGTAGCTTATATATTACCAAAATATAAGAAATAATAATGTTTCTAATGATTATTTGTTTTTTTATTTTAAATTTAAAAAGGTAATGTTATGCACAAAAACCTTCAAAAGTTCCTTCAAATGGACATAGAATATTTCAGACATACATTTAGTAAAGTTATGGTATAATAATATTATTTTGATAGATACATTTAGTCAATAATAGCAATAATAATTATTCTGTAGCCTTAATATCAAAGGATACACATTATTCAACAATAACTCATTTACCACTTCAAAGTGCCATTTTATTCTTTATTACATGCCTCCTATTATATGCCTGTATTTCTCTGGACATGACAGCATTATGTCTCTGATTTTACTGGGCCAGACAGCCACGCCCAAACCTAACCTAAAAAGCTCACCCATTAGCTCATCCTTAGCTCACTGTGTGCGCCTCATCAGGGGACCATGACTAAGATCCACAGACAAGGACATACAAGCGGCCCACCTTTTAGCCACGCCGTCCACTCATGTGTTATGTGCGGCTGTCTGGGCAAACTCCTGCTTTAAAGTAGTGCCTGGGTTGCCCTAAACAATATTTTTTTTATCGGGGAAATTTGATAGGTCTTTTTATATGTGTTTTAGTGGTCACTGGGGACATTGGTGAGATTAGATGCAGATGCTTCCTTCCTGTCTACAGAATGACCTCATCAGGAGAGCAGGGAGCTAAAACAGCACACACTAATAATTGATGTATCCCTGGAGCTGTAAAGATCAACAGACAAAGAAGGGACTTGGCGTTTTATTAAATGTTTATCACCTAAACCACTGTCATATTTTTTTACTAGTCACTGCTCCACTCCACCGTGAGCGCATCATAGATGGGCCTGGCAACATGATGCAATGTGCTGATAGACGAGGATCAAGGCTATTGTGCCACTTTTACATTTTATTTCATGTGTATCATCTTTTAAGACAGTTAAATTAAGCTGTTGTTATTTTGTTTTTCAATGCTGCTCATCATAATATCATGATGCCTGAGTTGTTTTGGGACACTGTATTAATACACTATCCAAAAAAACAACAACAAAAAAACATAAAAACATAGGGGAAGAGAGGATAGGGCAAAAAAGCTACCCTATAGCTCCAAACACTGCATTCCTTCATTCCTTTGCAATAATCAGTCAAATATAAGCGTTGTTGCTGAATGACTACTAATGAGAACATTTAGCATCATGACCTGTATATTAAATGGCTATAATATCCTTTTCTATAATTCTTAAGTCTATTAACATGAAACAGAACTACCAGAAACCTAAAAATCAAATTTTTTACATGAAAATTACATGAAATAACACTTTAGTGGTGTACAAAAATATTAAAATATCAACATATCATGTTTCTAAATTTGGTGATGCAGTATTGTTATTGTGGGCTGCTGTATTGATATATTGCCAAGAGTACTTTTTGGTATTTTTAAGCAATCTTTTTAGTCCTATTTTGTTGCTTATTTAGTGGAAGCAAACTTGCACAAGTAGAGGTCTAACAAAGAAATGTTGCTAAAATGTATTTGGTTCTTAAAAAACAGAAATGTAGCACAGAGTATTGTGTGCAATCAATTATCACACGTATCGCCATATCGTGGTAATATTGTATCGTGAGCAGCGTATCGTATTGAATCATGAGGGACCCTGTGACTTCCAGCCCTAAAGACAAGCCACAACTTTCAAACACTGGAAGCGAGTTTCCAAAAAAAGAAACAGAGTTGACTGGGGACAACTATACAGTCGTCCACGGGAACACTTCAGTACTGCACCAAACTGACTGAAATACCAGTCTTGTCCTGTGACATTGTTTCATAGTTAATTTGCGATACTGTTTTACTAGTATTTATTTCTGTTGTGCTTTGAAAATGATTCATCTTGACAATTGTATTTCTTCCATACATGAGTGCATCCCTGTAGATCTCTGTTACAAAATGCCAGTTTAGTGGAACGTTTAAAGAAATAAGTGGACATTTATTCTTAGTTCAGCACTAATAAACACTATTTGCTCTTTATCTCCCAGCTGTGTAAATAAACAGATCCGCAGTGGCAACTAGAAAGACACTATTCTAATCTGCTGTTTACATCTTTCTCCTTCACTATATTTGAACACACCATATTATAATAGCAATGCCCTATTTTTTCTATAATGAGATTCCACCTTCCAGCTTTTAATAGTCTTCCTTGAACACATCCCGCACATGCACAAAAGTGAAAACTAGTTGGAAAGTCAGTAAGGCCATGCAATCTTGCCATATTGACTTTAAATTAATTTGGAATGAGCTACAAAATGGTGTGTGCGGGGGATTTGAGCCTTCTCCCTCCTCTGCCTCTCTCTTCTCTTGGTGATAACAATCAGCAAATATGAAAAGTAAATTTTGGAGGAAATGTTGGCAAATGGGTTTTGGGTAGATTGTGCATGAATATTTAATTTGGTAATATAACAGGGCTTAGAACATGAATGGTTTTGGGTTGCTGTCATTGCCTTGACCCCTCCTACTCTGTCTCTTCTGATTAAGACTTAGGCCGGACTCCTGATTGGTTCTGTTAATGACCATATTTATACTGATTAGAAGCGTATGGATTTCTTACAGCGAGGGATGGACCTGTCAGGGCTGTAATATAAGAGCCATTTTTTAGTGTGAACCAAGATGGACTCAAAAGAAGCTCAATCTGAAAAAGAGTTTTAGCGAAAGATGCGGCAGTTTGTCTTTTAGTCACAATGTCAATTTTATATTAGTGTGAAGCAAAAGCACATCTTTCAACCTAATACGGCTAATAAGTTGGAAGACGCTCTTAGGCGGACAAATATCAAAACGTATTAGTGAGTGATGCTGCATTCAGGCTGTGTCATAGCAAACTGGCTTTTCCTGCGCTCAGACCTGGGCACTTTGGCTCTAGACTTTGTTTATCTTTACGAATTAACTTAACTCTTTTTCCCTAAAGGTGCATTGTGTAACTTTTCAAATGCTTTTCTCCAGTGTCATATTCTTGTTTTGTCTGGTCTGGAATGTTTTCAAAGTATGATATTAAACCTCTTCATGGAGACCAAACCAGACCAAATTACAGGTCAGCTCTGTGGAGCGGTGAGCCACCTCACAGTCAGAATGCCTGTTTTTCTAATGGAGCGGTGAGCCTCCTCACAGTTTTTCTAGGTATTTTTGAGCTATTAACCCACCTGTAATTGAATAAATGTAAGGTAAAGCGGTTTAATATATAAAGCTGTTTAATATACTCTGGAACATTCCAGACAGAGCAATGACATCTCCATGGAAACAAGCTGTTGACAGACCCGCAACCAGAAAGTTACATAATGTACCTTTAATCAATGTTATTAGCATCAGAAACTGGCAAAGGGCCTATTAGTATTCCAAAGTGATGAGATGCTAATGATGAGGATGTGAAGTGGGCTGCTCGTGGTGACCAGGGATCCTCACCATGACGTAGGAATACACCAGAGCTTTCCAAAAATGTATAGTTTAATATATAGAAAAAACTGGAACATTACTCTCATATTTGAACATTTCTCCTAACCAACCCACCCATTTTTTTACCCAGTGAACAGAAAAGTCATGAAACTTGCCTTAAAACTTGCACTTCTCAAATCTTTTGGCTATTTCCAATTTCCAAAAATTGATAAAAGGGCATATCAGAACTCCCACACAAGAAAAAAATTGTATTAGGGTATAGGAACGATGCCACAAAAAAAACAACCCCAAAAAAACGCATGTAGAATCGCGAAATTTAACGCAGAAGTAGATCATGACAAGTCAAGTAAAACATATTATTACACCAACGTCATGCGATCCCCCAGGGGTCAGCCATATGCTTTTAAACTTTGCAAAGCATTTTCTGTAAACATTGTACTTTCACGAACTCCTCAGAGGAGTTATAATCTTGCACATAGAATCATGAAATGTGACACAGAAGTAGATCTTTTAACTTTGTATACCAATGCATATGGTATGGCACATGGTAATGGTAACCAACTACACACTTTTGATGATAATTCCATTCTGTTTACTCAAAAAAGCACAGATGTCATCATCTGTAAGACAGAAATTCTTATAAAAAAGTGGTGCATTGGTGTGAGGAACACAACCTTCTCTTAAATGCGGAAAAGACAAAAGAGATTATCTTAAAAAATGTATTGCCCCGTTAATATCAGGGGGAGGGACATAGAGCAGGTGACATGCTAGAAGTACAAGCATGTACAATTTGTCTGGTCAAGAATCAGCCAGCCTCTATATTTCTTAAGACACCTTAGTTTACATGGACTGGATAAAAATGTAATGCCAATGTTTTACAGAGCATGTAGGAAGTCAGTTTTACGTTATGGTATGTCAACATGGTTTGGTAACCTGATAGTCAAACTTAAATCTCAAATCTTAAATCTTTTTACCTTGCCTAAAAGAGCCAGTAAAATAATGGGTGTGCCATTAATCTGATAAACTCAGAGAGTGCAGTTAAAAAATAAAAGTAAAAGGCTTAGGGAATGTGCAATCAAAACTGCATTTATAGGTCAAGAGAATGTGCAATCAAAAGTGCACACAGGCTTAGGGAGTGTGCACTTATTAATATAAGATTGGAGGGCTTGTCTGTAAGTAGTGACTTAAAGGTCCTGGTGGTGCATCACTCATGCTCATACTTGGTCTTTTATTTATTTATGTTCTCTGATGTTTATATGGTGCGTATGTTGCTGTGTTGTTCTGTCTTTGTGTTAAAGTATGTGATCCCTTGTCCCAAGATAAATTTCTCCCATGGGAGACAATAAAGAATTATCTTAATTATATAATTATCTTCTGATCTGACAAGATGAGTAAAAAATATTATTACATCGTCTGCTCCACCAGGGGTCAGCAATAAACTTAGCATTTTCTGTTAACGTCACATTTTTACAAACTCCTCATATGGCATTCACCTGAATGGGTTTAAATTTAGTACACATCATCTCAAAGGGTAGGGCAACAAAAGTTATTCCAATTTTTGAGTCCCCAATTTTTAACAAAGGAGTAAGCGCAGCAGCACAGCATATGTGTAAGTATCACTTTCTATTTTAACCAGTCGGACAATTTACACCAGAAGTGCCATACGTGCATCTGTGGCTGTCATTACGCTACACACCATCCAAATTAGGTTGGTGTCCTCATTTTTCAACGGAGCGTCTCCAGGCTTTTTAGTGGAAGCAAGGTAGGAAATAATCATGTGGTGTCAAAATAAACTTCCGATGCCCTTTCAAAATTCATTCTCTAAAACCACAACAGTTGCGTAAACACTTCCTTGGTGAATGACTTATGATGGAAAGTTTATAACTGTGGAGGATAAATATTCTCTAAAACCACAACAGTCATAAGTCATTCCTTGGTGAATGACTTATGATGGACTATGGAAAGTTTATAACTGTGGAGGATAAATATAAAACACGACAACATCAGACAGCAGCTTTACAAGAACAACACTGAATGAAAGGAAAAGGCACGTGGTGCAGACAGCCAGTGTTAAATGGTGAGTTTCTTAATTCATGTGAGCACCGCAGATATGGCTTGTTTGTCGTCTTTCTTGTTGTCAACTTTTGTTTTGAGATTTAAAGCATAATTCATCCAATTAATAATGAATACTTAAGCAATGTAAAAAGTTTTGTGTTTAAATGTGAAAATACACATTGACTGGTGTCACGTGAGCCTCTGGTGTAAATTGTTGCTTTTAAAAGTACACAAGTATGCAGCTCTGCTTACGTTATGTGTCAGTGACACTGTGTAAATTCTGGGTTAGGTTCTCTGCACAGAAAAGTCGCAAAAATTGCACAAAATTTATGGCATTTTGCATGTATACAAATTTCTCTCATTTGTGCATACGAACTTCAATTTCAGTGAGAATGTGTGTTTGCAAGGTGCACATTTGCAAGGCACGCCATTCCGAGGGCGTGGCATTGGCACAGGCAAGGGCTGATCATTGCTGCTTGCAGCTATATTTTGAAGTCTTGTTGGTTCTGTTCTTTCTGTAAATTCCTCTGTAGTCTCCTGTCACTTTCCTTCATTTTTATTGTTTCAATTTATAATGGTCTGGAGGCCGTTGGCTTTATAGATTATTGTACCAAACTACTTGTACTTGGGGCCCATTTGTTCCTGAATCATTTTGCAATAGTTTAACTGACATTAGCAGAAAATCCAATGGCTGCTAAATGGTTAACGGCTTTTACTGTGTTTCTAAACACTTTACCATCGCAGCTAAAGTGTTTTACTGCAAGGAACTAATTCACAAATGTATACACTAGTTTATACTGACACTGGCGGTAATGTAGGCTAAGCGCAAGGACATAACGACAACATTCACTTATGGGAGTAGGATTCACAGTCACCAAAACTGACCAAACAATGTCTGTATTTGACCAGGAAGTCCCATCGGATTCAGAACCTTTTTTTACAAGAGACCACATATATAGGAAGACAGCTTATTCCCAGGTGGCATAGAATAATCAAATGTAAATAACAACCTAATCACGACTCTTTTGAAACCCTTTCACCACATCAAACCTTCATGGGGATATTGTTTGAGGCCCTTGGTCCCAGCGGTGTTTTTCTGTTGTTTACTGTGGTGCTAAGTGAGTGGGCTGTGGCTGTGCAGACAGTGACAGCTGCAGTGGCCTCACCTCTGGCTCCCTGCTGCTTCCTTGTTTATTGACCTAATAACACGTAAACTGGCAGGTCCGCTCCCCACTCGCCCGTGGGACACATCTGTGGAGCTAGGGCCACTCCGCTTTTTGCAAATAATAATTTAACCCTTGCTGTGTCTGTGCGGCAGGACATGAGGTCTCACTAATTAATTATCTCCAACACACACAACAGCCATAACGTACTAGAGAGTCGCTGTAAATACTACTACTCAAATACAAGCTACTGCAATAAAGTCCATTTTGCTTATGCTAATTTGTATTTAGTATTGCACTTAGTATTTATTATTGTATCTTCTGTTGTTAACATCACTGGGCCTTAAGTAACAATTTCCAGTTTTGTTTGTTTGTTATTTTGCGTTTGGGATGACAAAGAAGAAACCTTGAGGTTGTATGCATTTTCTTTTCTTTTTTTCAGGGTATATTACAGAGTATATACAGTCTGACATCTTTTAGAGCCTGTATACTTGTTCATCAGTTTATTTATTTGTTTAGGCACCTTATGCTTATACACACTGCACTGTTCTCCAATGATTAAATGTATATCATGCTTTTTATTATTTTAATATATCAATTGTTAAATAATTGTGTGTGTTAGAATATTTTCTACATATTTATTTTTATTTCATTCATTGTACTTGTACTATATGTATCAGTCCACATACAACCTTGTGGCTCAGTACATCAGTCTTGGCCTCTTCCTCTGCATCTTTCATCCCAACAGAGCAGCCGACGCTGAGGCCAGGCCTCACACACTGGGGGTGTGATCCTTTGCTCTTGGCTCTGTTTGATAAAGATTAATTCAATCCTATTTTCTGCCTTGAATGCTTTTGCTAATGTGATTCTCAGTGTGGCGGATTCCCCTGCTCTTCTGTCTGTGTGCCTCCTATAAGCAAACATAAGCACCTTAGCCATGTTTAGGACCAGCTGCAGGAGGAGAGGGCACCGCTACTATCTGTAATTCGGCTACACGGATTCATTCAGGGTGACGACAAACACACACATTTTCTTCTGTTGAAAAAGATCCAGTATGTCATTTTTCTGGTGGAGGTTTAGCTGCCTGTTTGTTTCCTTGGAGATGTAATTGCTTTGCCTAGAATGTTCCACATTATGCATAAATATACCAGGCAAAGCAGTTACATTCATGAGACAAACCAATACCCCCATCATAAGAATGTAGTACATAGTGCACCTTTAATTGATCACTAGTAACTGTGAGTAAGTTCTTGTAAATTACCTATGCAGTGTTTGCTCTACACCTGCGAGCCATGCATTAGCTGCAGTTTATGGTAGATCCAGTAGAGGGTGCTGTGCAATCCTAGATCTCGGTTTAATTAGCCTGTCTCTGCGAAGGCCTGTTTAAATTTCATTTATTCCTCACAATATTTGTATCACA
>KN505452.1:0-7500 GCA_000787155.1 Scartelaos histophorus
AAATTGGAGCGTGAAAATCATCTGTCCCGTTCAATTAAACCATTCAATCCTTCCGACTTGGACTGAATCAAACGCTCCATAAGCTCGGACATCATTTCCCAGATCCGAGTCGGAAGGATAATCAAATGTTTAGAATGATCAAATCACACCTGCTGACAAAAGTGACAAAATATATAACTTCTTTTACCTGAGAAAAGTCAAAGTTTGATGCTTCAATGGCTGATTCTGCAGAAATATGTCCTTTTTTCTTCTTCTGCTAGTCTTGGATGTTAAAAATCTAAGTTGCCATGTTGGTTTTGACCCAAACCAACCATGCGTCTCTCTGATTGGTTAATCCACTTGTCAATCAAACACACTTCTTTGTAAAGTTTGGTCAAAGTGGGTGGTTCTGACTGGCCAGGTAAACTTTTTTTCATATCGCTGTTAGTATCTTTTTCATGATATGGCTTTTATAATCAGTGTAATATTCTCTGGTGTTGTTTTAGCTGACTACACCTCATTACCTATAGCCCGTATGTACAACTCCGTTAGCATACACAGGTAAAGCGATATTATTCACACTCAGATAGAGACAGATGTGGTCCAATATCGTCTCATCCCTGGATTTCCTCCTCCTCTTCGGTTGTTTTTGCTCCGTAATACATTTTCGCTCCCTGTTTCCCATCTCCAGCTCCTCCCATAGCAGCTCCTGTCTGCTGCAAATGTGATTTTAGACTCCTGTTCTCTCCTCGTGCCCACCGGGAATCTGCTCCACACATGATGACCTCCAGATCGCATCGCCGGGAGGGACATTTCCATATTAATGCTTATGGCCCTTCCCCCGATACCAAGAATATCAAAAAGAGTGGATGGGATCTTTGGCCGACCCATGGCTCCCCACACCTGTTCATTTCTCTGTGAATTTGCAGCCTTTGCCTCCAGATGGGTTTTATTTAGATTTCTCCTTTTGGTGCGAAGTGGGTGAAGTTAGCGTTAGCATAGCATCAGGCGCAGCGGTTAAGGGACCATCTGCTGAAGAAGATGGAGAATCTGAATCATTTGAAGTTAATTTGTGGACATAAATCTGAGTTGGAGGTGACTAGATTTTCCAAGTTGTTTCATAAAGGCAGAGTACACATACATTTTAAACCATGCACTTGTTTTTACCTTGCCCATATTGTTTTTCATTGACTTGCTTAGTTGCAACAACAATATGAAAGTTTCTGGAGGTAGAATGTCACTTGCATAATACCAATGAAGCAGAAAGTTAGAACCACACTTTAGTTTGGAACTTTCTCCATGCAGATAAGATATGTGCCATTCTGTGGAGGATTATTAACCTTGCACAACAATATGGATTGTCATGATACTTGGTAGCACCGTTCTGGTGTGAAAGGGCCAAACAGGAGGCGGGTGGACCAGTCACAAAGCAGCGCTGAGGTTTGTGCAGAAGCTAAAGGTGAAGCACCCAAACAAACCAAAACAAACATCAATATGGACGGTTTAGTTTGTGAAAAATGAGCAGAAGGTAAGAGCCTTGTGCATTTGTAGACAGGATGTCTGTGCTTTTCTACTGATTCTTCCTCAACTGGATGTAACAAAAGTTTGATTTTTCAGCTTGTTTTGTTGTTGTGATGCTTTGACCATTCAGATTCAAATATAGTCGGTACAACGTTCCTCTCGTCCACTCATATTTAGTGAGAGCCATTCTAGACGAATAATGTGTAGAACTCAATTCACTGAATATCAGAGCCAAAAGAACAACATTTCCATGGAAACAAACAGAAAAGTCAAGAAAGAGTCATATTGATGAAGATCCAAGTCTGCTTAAGAATGAGGATGCACGTTTTTCAGAACAATAAAAGCAAAAAAAACAAAAACAAAAAAACCCCAATTTTTTATAACATATTTTTTAAACTCAAAAATGTTTGTACTGTGGCCTTAAAAAAGATTGCAGAAGGTTTGAAAACTAAACTACTAAACTAAACTATCTACTTATCAGCCAATATACATAATTCAATAAACCAGTGTTAGTGATTATGATTAAAGGCACTAATTTAGCATGAGGAAAACCAATACTGCAGCTGTGTCTCTGGGCAAGACACTCCCTGCCGACTCTCCTCACAGTAATGAAGCAGTATTGTTACAAATGGAAGAGCATAGGATAAATATAAAGGAAACAGAACGACTGTCAGTGCAAGAGCGGAATAAAAACATCAGAGGGAAAAGTGAGTTTTCTTATCTGCTTAACCCGTATCTGAATAGGCTGTTTTTCTATTATGCAGCTATTATAATTATTATGATGAAACCTTGGATTGTCAGAGCGTTAGTGTTATTGAGGGTTCTACAGGAGAAATATGTCATACTCGAGAAGTGAAATAATGACAGTTAATGTTTGATATTACGCAGACATTTGCAGGTTTGAGAGCACTTTTCCTCACTGTAAGTATAGCCCTGTCAGGTGGATTTTAGGCTGGAATCTTAACTGCATTTTGTTAGTCTGTATAAGATTAATGTTAAAATTGTGTTGACAGGCCTGGTTTTGTTTAATAAAACCTAAAAATGTATCAAAATGCGACAAATTCAAAGCATAAACACATTCTACTCTTGTAAAAACATAAATTGGATAAAAATAACCCAAAATATCACGTTCCAGAGTTTTACAAGATACAAAAATGTGCGTAGTCCTTTTGTCACGGCTGTCTCCAGGGCCAGGGTCTTAAGTGCTCCTCCAGCGTTTTTCACACATTTTTACGGCCCGTTCTCTCACCACTGACACTGTTAGAGGCAAAGCACTTTAAATGTGTCCACCATTTGGGTATTGTAATGTCACTGAAGTAAACAAATGCACCAAGAATCATTTGTGGGCAGGATTTGTGGCTCTTTAAGGAATAGAAACAGCTTGAAATGAAGAGACTTTTCAAATTACACAAACAAAGAGCATCCGCTTCAGGCTTATTTTGGAAACACTAATAGTAGCCTAGGTTTGGTTAATAAGAGACTGCTGTGGTAAGTCAGCCCGGCCACATTCACTTGGTTTTATATGCTGCAAAAAGATACATTAAGATGCTCAGTAGAAGAAGTAGCAGTAGCAGTAGTGGAGTAATAATACTTGTAGCAGTGGTGGTAAGTGTTGTAGTAATAGTAGCAGGACTAAAAGCAGTGGTAGTCCAATAGTTGTTGCAGTAATACATTCTAGTAGTAGAAGTAGCATTTGTTATACTAACAATAATAGTAAGCCTTACTACTAGAGAATGTAGTAGCAGTAGCCTTAGTACTACTAGTACAGTAATAATAGTAGTTTTGGCAGTAAAAGTTGTAATAATAGTAGCCGAAGGAAGAGTAATAGTAGCAGAAGCAACAGTAGACTCATAATGATAGCAGCAGCAGCAGTAATAGTTGTAATAGTAGTAGTCGCAGGGGAAGTAGTAGTAGTTGCAGGGGCAGTAGTAGTTGTTGCAGGGGCAGTAGTAGTAGTTGTTGCAGGGGCAGTAGTAGTAGTTGCAGGGGCAGTAGTAGTAGTAGTTGCAGGGGTAGTAGTAAGTGTTGCAGGGGTAGTAGTAGTTGTTACAGGGGCTATAGTAGTAGTAGTTGCAGGGGCAGTAGTAGTAGTAGTAGTAGTTGCAGGGGTAGTAGTAGTTGTTACAGGGGCTATAGTAGTAGTAGTTGCAGGGGCAGTAGTAGTAGTATTAGTTGCAGGCGCAGTAGTAGTAGTAGTTGTGGGGGTATAGCAGCAGTAGTAGTAATAGTAATAGTAGTGGTGCTTGTTGTTGTAGTTGTAGTAGAAGGAGGAAGAGGAAAATCCATCTGAAACATCAGGTCAAGTATTGATCCATAAGAGCAGTGACTGAAAGGTCCAGAGTTACAGACCCTCCCTCATTAGCTAAGAGAGGAAACGGTTACTTCTTGTACATGTTACTCTGTGTGTACTTTTTACTACGGCAAATTGGTCCGGTACATTTCAGGGTACTGGATTTGTGTTGAGTCTTGCTTTAGTCTCAGTTATTGGTTCAGATCTGACCTAAACCTGTAATATTTATAGATATATGTTCATGGAGATTAGGTCTTATTACGGGTCAGATCTGTGGAGAGGCGAACATACTCACACTAAGAACTCGTGATTTTTCAGGTTATACGAGCATTTCAGCAATACAAATCCGTTTAATGGGTTTGTATTGTTGGATTTAAAGCCAGATTATCAAAGATTGCAGGATACTGGATTTATATTCAATCTTGGCTTAGTCTCAGTCTTAGTTATTGTTTCAGACCTGACCTGGCTGGTTTGGTTCTGATTAGTAGTTTTACCATTGTAGCAATTCAAATTAGGTGTTTTTGAGGAGATTCTTGCTGTGAAAACCATACAAAATACTCCCTTATGAGAACTCGATGACCATGATCCAGCACGTAACAGTATGCAGCACATAGATACAGATATTACAGCAGTACAGAATGAAACTCGTCCTCGGTCTCGACGCTGCGACTGTAAAAGCTCAGATGACGTTTCAAGGCTGCGGTCTCCTCCTCACTTTTGGTTGAGTTTGAGTCCGGGGCAGAGCGGACTTCCCACGGGACCCCCACAGCACCATGCATGGTCAAACCGGACAAGATCCTGGTCCGGGATTCCTGCGCCTCGTGGCCCCGTTACCATGGAAACAAGAGAGATACTAGGAGAGACAGGAGTGAGAAAGAGAGATAGAGGAGACCAAAAAAATCTGTGAAGAAGCGCAGTGTGAGGTGTTGCAGGAGATAAATTATTACAGAACAAAGAATGAAGGAGTCTGTGCTGTTTTCTGCATTTTGCTTTAGTTCTGTACATGTTTGTATGAGTGATATTACACAGCACAATGAGGCTACTGCAGTAACGACAGTGAAATGATACTGATATATTGATAATTACTTTGGATTGAAATTCACTAACAAAAATGCAAATTAGAGCTCATATATTGACTATAGTGGTCCAGAGTTCCCCTGGAGGAGCTGCAGGAGTTTTTAGTTTTGTTCCTCATGAGAAGGCTGGATCGGACAGAACAGCTGTAGTGTGAAATGTGGAGGGAGAGAGGAGAGACATTCAGCAAAAGGTCTTGGCTACGATGACCAAATAACATGTGGATAATTACAGTTGCACAAATTCATACTAAGAAAAAATAAATTATGTAAGCCAAAAAGTGCTACTTGTTTTCTCAATTATAGAGACTATCAGTACTCACCAAACCAAATGAGCATCTCAAGAGACATGTGGAGATATGGAGCTTTTATAAGCAACCTTCTTCAAGTCAGTCCCTTTTAAATACTTGCTTTGTCTTTCTTTTACAACTCAAAATGTAAGACTATTTCTAGCTTTTGAATTATTAAATTAAATGGGTAAGGTAGGGAAATTCATTCCTGGATGCTGGAGCTCCTGTCAGGGGCCGTGAGGTTCTGCTGTACAGCCCCAGGGACCTTCTCTAGATCTTGAGCTCAGCTTGGTCAAGGCCACCTTAGCTGGATGTTTTGCTTTTTTAATCAACATTTTTGTTCATTCAAAAATGTATTAACTTATTAATCTTAGATTCAGTTTGGTTGTGTTTCTTCTTCTTCTTCTTCTTCTTCTTCTTCTTCTTCTTCTTCTTCTTCTTCTTCTTCTTCTTCTTCTTCTTCTTGTCCTTGCTATGGTTTTACATCTCCACACACCTAACCAGGCCTGGAGGAGAGAGTCCTCCTGTTGTTTCCATAAAAATATTGTTCCTTTGGCTAAACCCTTCCATCATATGTCATGAAACATACAGTATCTATCTCCTTGGAGAATGTTCCACAGTCTGGTTTTAACTTTCTGTTTTCTCCAGGTGACATCCCACCCCCAGAAAGTTATACACTTAAAGTAATAATAAGTATAATGAGCGTAATGACCCTGGGGCTGGTGACTGCCGACCTGCACAGAAAGAGTCTTGTTCATATTCTATTAGTTTGTACTGGAGCTTGTGATTCAGTGTCCTTAAGTGGCCCTCCATTATAATGAGGGTAGTGGAAATCAAAGCGGCATAACAGGAAGTGTGTCCACAGTATATGTGCGAGGAAATGGAGTTTGTCGGGCGCTGGGTGGTACAGTGAAACACACAGACACACAGACGGTTTGAGCTCGATCATTTATTCAGTCAAACTTCAGACCCACTTTAGATAATTAAACCTGTGGGATTTGAGGCGACTGGCAGCAGCGTATCCGTCTCAGACAGTGTGTGTGTGTGTGTGTGTGTGTTTGTGTGTGTGTGATGGAGATTTGTCAATGAGGAGGAAGTAAGAGAAGTGATATTAATCTAAGAATTTGTGTAAAACGCGCTGCTTCGAGGAAATTGAAATAAATAGTGTAACCGTCTTTTCCAGAAGTTTTCATGTTAAGAAATCGTCAGTGTCATTTACTCGGGGAAAGACACACCTCCTCCTCCTCGTCTCCGTGGAGATGACCTGAAATGTTCCACAGTACGACATTAGTTATTTATCACGCTTTTATTCAATGGCAGATGTTTCTATTATTCAAAATGACATTGGGCTTTCCTCTTCACATATCTGACCTGGTTGTCTCCACAGGGATAGAATGGTTTAATGCCATATTGTGGGACATTCCGGGGATGGGGCAATAATATCTCAATAGAGACCAGAAGGGAACGGACTGTCCACCAAGAAAAACAATAAAACATGTTGCTCCTTAATGGACTTTAGTTTCAAGTCGTGAGTGACCAATAAATCAAATAAAAATGTAATGAATTGGAGTAATTTCACACTTTACAATCGTCATAATCTTCTCAAAGTGCAACAACATTGGTAAATAAATGTCAGGTAAAAAAAAAAAAATAATTAAGGCCTCATATTACAAGTAATAAAAACAGTAATGAAAGGCAGTACTAAAAAAATAAAATAGATAAAAACAATAAATAAGTAAATTAAATTAAATAAATAACAGGCACAGGGGACCACACAACAGTAAAAGTGGGTCTTAAGATGAGAGTTTTTGTTTTTTTTTACTTTTCGTTTAAAAGAAATTGGTCATTCCAGGGTTAAAATCATCCGAATGATTCTAGTAAAGGTGTATGGAGTTTAAAAACACAGTGGAGCACTTTCTGTATTACCACATGACGTCACAGCAGCTTAAAAATGGCGGGTTTGTGTGTTAAACATGTGTGAATGAAACTAAACACAACTCCAGGTTTGTTTGTGACGAGGAAACGAGATTATAACAAAGAAAGCCTCTTCCAGCACCGATAAACCAGCGCATTCATGCTGGCAGTGTGGGGAAAGTGCCTCGCCCAAGGACACAACAACAGTGATCATTAAGTGGAGCATAAATCCAAACCTTTCAGTGACGACCTGAGCTATTATAGCTAAGAAAACATGGATTTTAGTTACAATTACACTTTTCGTTTCGCTTTTATTCCCTGTTTTTTCCTGATCTGACCCAAAAGACGCAGGATTCCCTCATTTGGAGAAAAACACGCCTTTAAACCGCAAACAACAGATATTTGTGATTCAGGAGCAGAGCACAGCGTGACT
>KN505452.1:10000-15743 GCA_000787155.1 Scartelaos histophorus
GAGAGAGAGAGAGAGAGAGAGAGAGAGAGAGAGAGAGAGAGAGAGAGAGAGAGAGAGAGAGAGAGAGAGAGAGAGAGAGAGAGAGAGAGAGAGAGAGAGAGAGAGAGAGAGAGAGAGAGAGAGAGAGAGAGAGAGAGAGAGAGAGGTGTAACATATAGAGACAAACTTGTGATGTTGTCCTTGCTGAACTCTGCTGCAGTATTGGATTTTGTTTGGGATTTTTGTTTTTTTTTCTCAATCACATCGACTACAGGGTGCCATAACTGAAGCGGTGAAGTGTCTTGCCTAAGGGCTTCATTTGATCCAGTCGTAGTTTTCAGTAAACAGGTAAAATCTCAGGGCTGAAATGATCCAAATGATTCTAGTGTATTTCAGTTTAAAAACACAGTGGAGCACTTCCTGTTTTACTGCATGACATCACAAGGTGGAACAGATTGATTTATTTTTTGTTGTTTGAGAGAAGAAATCAGCCTAAATATGCAGAATGTGTGTGTTAAATGTGCAGTATGTAACTTTTTGTTACCTCTGTTACCTGCCTGTTGCTATGGAGATGTCGTTGCTCTGCCTGGAATGTTCCACAGTATAACATTAAACAGCTCTACCTCACATTTATTAAATTACAGGTAAATTACAGGTTGGTTTGGTTTCCATGAAGATAAAAAAGTTTAATGTCATACTGTGGAACATTCCAGACAAAAGAATAACATCACCTTCCACCAGAAAAGTTACACAATGCACCTTTAAACATGTGTGAATGTAACAAAAAACAACTCCAGATATGTTTTTGAGGAGGAAACATTATAAGATAGATCAGAAAATAGCGTAATATGTCTCCTTTGAGCGTAATAGCCTTTTTTGGACAACAATTTTGAACAAACACCTGACATTATTTGTTGAAACTCCACACAACACAAAAGTTTTCAAAAACAAAGCTCACTTTTAGACATTGGTACAGTGTGGCTTCATGTGCAACTCTTCATTCTAATGCCTCTGATCCAAACACAATGCGAACGAAACAATGCCCTGACTGTCTGTGTGTTTGATCTACAGGCTCTCATCTCGACAACAAGACGCCACCAGAGCGATGCTACTGCTGCTACCGCTAAAATAATGGCTTCTATCCCCATCAAACAACCCCTGATTTAAGCTCCGGACCCTTTCAACTACCTCCTTTCATTACCCGCACAATCAAAGCGCGCAAGACCCCCGGAAAAGGCCAGCAAACTCCAAGGACATGCCTGCACCGAGACGCCCTGCGGTGGGGGCGCACTCCCTCCACGCTCATGTGCCCCGCTTTAGTTTGCTGTGTTTAAGTTTAGCGTTGTTTCCCTATACGTCCGACGCTTTACCGGCGGTCGGCTACAACCTGGACGCGAAGAAGGAGATAACGCTCGACGGCGATTTGATGATCGGCGGACTCTTCCCCGTGCACCAGAAAGGCGAAGGGGCGGAGGATTGTGGGAAAATAAACGCCCAAAGAGGCATCCAGAGACTCGAGGCCATGCTGCTGGCGCTAGACGAGATCAATAAAGACGAGAGGATCCTGCCCGGCATGAGGTTGGGGGCCCACATTTTGGACACTTGCTCGAAAGATACGTACGCGCTGGAGCAGAGCCTGGAGTTCGTGAGGGCGTCACTGACCAAAGTCGACGACAGCGAGTACACCTGTCCGGACGGATCCTACGCCATTCACGACGACGTCCCGCTCGCCATCTCGGGGGTCATCGGGGGGTCATACAGCGACGTGTCCATACAGGTAATGCGCGCCGTTACTATTATTACTTATATATTACTCATTACTTGCAAAAGAAGCTGGAACTCGGGACAATAAAGGAAAAATCAACCTTGTATGAATCGTAGAAAATACTTACAAGAGCGAACGCCAATGTAAAACTCAAGGTTGGTTTTGTCCACTTAAAGCTGAACTCTTTTTCCTCATAAACGAGTAAAGCAAAAATGATTGTTAAAGCAGAACCTTGCACTACTACATTGTCATCTAATTGCGTACAAAAGGCCTTACAAGTACGACGGTTTGGAATGAAAGCTGATGGCGCAGAGGTAGTCCAAGCTGCTTCACTTTTCCTTCTAAAAAGCTGTTCTAAAGCTGAGAAAGTGGCAAAAAAAAAAGAAAAAGAGCCGAATGCCAAAGGGTTTGACAGAGGTAGCGTCATCAAGTTAGATTTCACGGTTTGGAAATCAGGTACTTCAGCTTTAAAGTAACATGTATAATGAGATTCGGAGATTCGCAGGATGTTCAAAGGGAGTCCTAGAAAAAAGCTGCAAAGAATGCCTGATTTATAATGAAGGCATGGCGTGATAATCGCTTTTATAGAGATTTATGACATCTTATTAAGGGTTAGAAAGTATTGTCGCAGGAAGGGATGTGTGTTTTCTTTCTTCCGCATATATTTGAGTAACTTTTTATTATCAGTCTGTCTACATCTCCAAAGCGCAAACTCCGAAGTTCAAAATGCCGCGTTGCACCTCGTGATGTCATGAAGTTGTCGTTTTCAAGCTACATTTGACCGTTTGTTCAGTAGAGATTTGCAGTTCCAGAGCTGAAACTACGATTTTAGCGAGCGCGTATAGAGTTTAAAAACACAATGGAGCATTTCTTGTACGACTTGGACTCAACTTTCAGCTTGGTGCCGCTTTCTGTCTGTTACCTCGTTGAAAAAATAAAGGGAATGTTGGGAATACTCCACCAGGAAAGTTACACCGTGCAACTTTGACCTCTGAATATGAAATGCACGAGTTTGTAGATTCCGAAGTGAAAACACAGGCTGACCTCTGACCCCTTGTGGCCGGGGTTGGCATCTCCTTCAGTCCGTCCTGTACTCTCTAAGTGCAGACTCCGGGGAATACGCTAATTAACTTATGCAATACATCCCTTATGTTTCTCCACTGTGGCTGCTTGTGCTGATGTGGGAGAATTACATGTTACAATCAATAACCCGTTGTGGACATGAGACGGAGAAGGCGCACCGGGCGTGATGTGGTGGTCGATAACGGCGTCCGCTTTTATTCACATTCATACAGACTCCCATTCCTTTGTGTAACGTTAAATGCTTTTTAAAAACTCTGATATATGTGCGTTAGATCGTTATTTTAAACCACAATATCGAGCTACAACTGCTTGATAATAGAAAAGGCATTGACTTCCTGTTCAAAATGGAGACCTAACTTCTTCGTAATGGCCTTTCAGTGTAACAAGCAGTTTTTATTCATGGAATACCTGGGAATTCCAGGTGCCACAGTGGGGCGCCAGTGGTAAAAAACTGTCGTTGTGTCCTTAGGCAAGGCACTTCACCTACATTGCCTAGTATGGAAGTGGTGTGTGCGTGAAAGATGGTGGTGGTCGGAGGGGCCGATGGCGCAGATTGGCAGCCTCGCTTCCGTCAGTCTGCCCCAGGGCAGCTGTGGCTGCAATAGCAGCTTATCACCACTGAGTGTGGAGTGAAAGAAGAATGAACTGTAAAGCGCTTTGGGTGTCTTGAAAAGCGCTATATAAATGCAAGAAATTAATTATTATTATTATTATGTGCAACTCAGAGTCATTGAATAATTGTACAATAAGTAAGTGCAGGACAGTGGGAGGAGATAGGGGGTAGGTGAAAATAGACATTTTTGGCTAACTGAAGCATGCCATCGTCATTCGGGTTGTACTATTTTTCATTCGGCGGCTGATCTTGACAACAAATAAGTTCTATATGCACCGCAAAGCTGTTTTAAAAGTTATATATTACGCTTTTAGTCATGTTGAAATGTTATTACTGTTAGAGATAGATACGACTGTAGACTGTGTGATGCACTGGGACAATTCATCCAAATAATACTCTAATCAGAGAGGGAAGACGGACACTTGAATGAATTTGAGGAGCTTTAATGCCCTTTCTTGTATCTTTCTGTTTATCTATCCTTTCATCTGTCTGTTCATCTGCATCATAGACACAGACTTAGATAGGTTAAATGATCTGAAGCTAAAGCAGTTACTACTCCCGAGGACCTCTGAGTTGTCTAAATATACAGTTAAGTCATTGTTACTGCCCCAGGCCTTCAGTTTGTATTTTTGTGTGTTTTGCTGGCTATTTTGTTCCTGCTGCAAGAGCCCTGATCAATGATTGGTGGAGCGTCTCTTCACCTGGCCCCGCCTCCAGCCTCCTCCCCCTTATTTAAGAAGATCACAGCTCCTGTTCGGGGCTGCTGGTCTTTGTGGTCAGTCTGCAATTGTGTCTCATTTGTTTCTGTCACTTTGTGTTTGTACTTGTACGTGACTTTAGTGTGTTGAGACACTCGGTTTTGTTTAGTTTGTTCTGTTTTGTGCCTTTTGATTTGGTCACTCGATTCTGTTTGTGGGTTTGTGGTTTACTTTGGGACATTCGTGGTTTTGTTTATTTTTGTGTCCCTTAGTTAATCACTCGTTTTGAGAACCCACGTGACCCGTTTTAGCACAAAACTTGTTTTATGTTAAATCTGTTGTGTTATTTCTTAACTTGGTTTAGTTATGTACATATTTTACCATGTTTTACATCCCTGTTAATTAAACTTTACTTATTTATTCCATTTTCCATCTTGGTGTTTTTTGGTTACTTCCCTCACCCTAGTCGAGCTGGGTCGTAACAGTCCTCAAAAACATACCTGCACTTCTGTTTTGTCTCATTCACATGTATTTTTATTAGTTTATTTCCATCACCAAAGCTCAAAATGCTCCATTCTACCTCGTAATGCCATGGTAGTTTTCAGCTTCTTTTATCTTTAGTTCAGCACCGAATGGCAATTCCATGACTGAAATGATCCAAATGATTCTAATGAAGCTGTATGGGTTTTAGAAACACAGCGGAACACTTCTTACCACTGCTTTTCTGGCCTAAATATGTTAAAATGTTAAACAAAACACACAAAAAAACCCTCCAGGTATGTTTTTAATGAGGAAACAACATCGCTTTATAACACAGATCAGACACAGTGTCATATGGGCCCTTTAAAGAGGAAAGAGTACTGTTTAGTTTGCATAATAAATCCCCTTTAATGCATCTTACATCTTTATTAAAACAAAAACCTGTTTACCTATATTGATATGCGATGCGCTTCAGCAGTCTAATTTAACAGGTTGCTGTCTCATCTCCAGTCACTCACACTCCATAGATCCACCACAGAGACAAGCTACAGATGTTTTCACTGACAAGAAGAGTAGTGACAGAATCATTACCGGCCTTGTACCATGAAGGCTACGCTAATTGGCTCTCCAAATCTGCCCACTCCAATATGGCCACCGCAACAGGGCTCTCTCTCCAACGAAGCAGATGAAAAAGAGGAGAAGGGTTTGAAAAGCTCGCACAAATATATATATACGGAGCACGGCGAGGAGGGGTCTTGCTTGTGCACTGAGTCGAGGAGGATGTGTCAAGCGGACGACTGGATCTCACAGTTCACCTCACTGGAAACTTAGTGCTGAAAGAGGGAGAGAGGGAGAGGAGAGAGGGAAAGAATGACAAAGGGAGAGAGGGGTGGAGGAGAGAGAGGCAAAGAGAGGGGAGAAAAAGGGGGGAGAGAGAAGAATGAAAGAGGGTTGGTGGAGGAGAAAGAGATGAGAAAAAAATGAGGAGAGAGGGGAGAGAATGGGAAGAGGAGGAGAGGAAGCGATACAGGGATGGATGAAAGAGGAGAGAGAGAGAGGAGAGAGAAAGGAGAGGAAAGGGGTGAAAAAAGAAAGAGGGGCAAGAAAGGGAGAGAGAGGGAAAGA
>JACN01025013.1:0-15652 GCA_000787155.1 Scartelaos histophorus
AAACACACTAAGAAACGCAGATGGTGCTGCTTTAAATTTAAAGGCAAGTGATTTGAAGAAGGACGTAGAGCTGCTGCTGTAAACTCTGCATCAGTGAGTCGCGATGGTGGCGACAGCAGCGACGAACTGACTCAATGCAAAAAGACGACAAACACTTTTTGGAGACGGAGTGAACTTGAAAACGTTTGTGAAGACGTGGACACCTGCGGCTTATATTCAGGGGCGGCTTATATATGTACAAATCTGAAATTTAGTCGAAATTTTGTTGATGTGGCTTATATTCAGGTGCGCTTTATAGTCCGGAAATTACGGTAGTAGAAGATGTAGGAGTGCATGTTTTTCGAGGTATTTTTGAGCACTAAAACAGTAATAAGTGGTATCTGCATATCTTGAATGCCCCATTTTGTGGCATTCCAGGCAAAACAACACCTTAAAGAAAGTAGCATACTCTCCAGCATAAATGTTACACAGTGCAATTTCAGGGAAAACATCAGAATTTCTGGACTCGTACTAATTACACAAAACCACCTCTTGTGAGCTTTAAGCCATGTTAGAATGCTGGTACTGCATGAAAAACATACTTGGAGTTGTGTTTTGTTTCACAAATGTTCCATTCATTAGTCTGTGTACATGGTGAGTACTAACTAATGAGGAAACAACATTTTAACATAGATCTTTAAATATTATGCGAAAAGGCAGCTGCCTTAATGCACTAAAGACAATTTTAAGTCTAGATTTAACTTCTTGTCATTCACATTCCTCATTTTAAGTGTTATTATATTATCTTCCTACTTCTTCCTCCTCCTAAATCTTATGTTTACGAAGCCCTGAGGGAGAGCCCATGTGTGGAGCGTGGGTTGTCCAATCACTCCATGTTTCTATCATGTTCATGTCTTCTAACTATGAGTGAATGTCATAAATCAATAAAGAACCCACACACTGTAGCTCTGTTGCCAAATCTCAGCCTGGTACAGTCACAGTAGACAAGAATCCAAATAAGAAAACATTGAGCCTGTGTTGCTGTCCACAGATCTGGGACTGGATAAAAACAGCACATTTGAATCAATACATAATAATTTATTTAGTAAGATTTTCATAATGAAATACCCCAAGAACAAATGTGTTTATGTGAAAATTAATAAACGCCGGATGCTGCACAGATGCTGTCTTTACTGCATCTAAACCAACCAATTAAAAAGTTGATCAATTTCTTGCATCAGGAAAACAACCAAGGAGTCTATGCCAAAGCCCACAGCACTCACAATACACAGATGGTCCTACATTTGAGAATAATCCAGTGTTTATGAGAGCAGTTATGAAACTTCAATTCCCAAAACAAAGACAGAGGAAGTGATAAAAATGCTTAAAGGGGACATATTATGCAAAATTAATTGTTGGAAGATTTTAACTTTATCATTTGCTTACTTAAACTTGTGTTTTGATTGGTTCATGCATGTTTGAAGGCTGATCTGCATTGTGGGCTTGAGTCCTCAGAAAATATCTGTTTTCACCTACCCCCTATCGTCGCCCATGCAATTATTAGAAAAATGCAGCAGTCAAGTGATGCACACATAGTGAAAACAGGAATTTCAGGAAGACTCAAACCTTGAATGTAAAACCATGCAGGATTACTCAAAAATGCATAAATCAATTTAAGTACAACTCTGAGTAAAGAAGAAGTCTGAAACTGAATCTGAAGAAAATGATGCAAGACAGTTAAAGGGCCCATATTATACAACATGGAGCTTTATACCATGGTCATCAAAATCTCCAGAGCCCCAAATGCTCTGTTTCACCTTGAGATGTCATGTTTTTAAATGAACAGATACCTTTTACCTTTCATTCAGGAGGCAATTCTGGGGCTGAAATCATCCAGATGATCGTAGTTAAGGTATATGGAGTTTTAAAATACAGTGGAGTGCTTCCTGGTTTACCACATGACATCACAAGATGGATCACAGTGTTTTCCTTTTGAGAGAAGAACTCTCTAAATATATATGAATAAATATGCCTAAATATGCAGCATTTAAGTGTTAAATTCCAGTTATGTTTTTGATAAAGATTATAACATAACATAGATAGATAATGGCGTAACATATGGCTTTTAAGGTCAACGTTTTGTCTCCTTAAGTGTGAATGTAATACGCAGAGGAAAGTGGCTGGGTACTCTCTGTTCCGGTGTCAATGGTGGTGACGCGGTGCACCCTGTCATTCCAAGTGCTCTGTCCCTTCCTGTTCCCAAGAGGACATGTTGAAGGCAGATGAGAGGGACTGGACAGGGACTGGCTTGTGTGCTTGTTGTTTTTAACGGCTCTGAAAGTAGGTCACTGGGAGACAAGGCTGCTCTTACCTAAGGATCGATGGAGGCGTGCACACACTCACATACACGCATACAAACACATACAGATCAGTACATACACGCACACATACACCTAGATCAGTTTGCACACACAGATAAGTACATACACAGGCACACATAGATCAGTAAACACACCCACACCCCGAAGCACAGATCTGTATATGCACATACACTCACACATACACACACAGATGAGTATACATAAGTATATGCACAGCAGAGAACGGCCTGTCTCACTCATAATTTTTCCACTTTCTTCAGTTTTGTTTTGATGTGGGGTATGAGTATAAGGTCAAACATGGCAAAAATCTATATATTTTATGATATGGCAGGATGTAGGTCAATGCAATCTCTTTCTTACGTGTTTCATTTTGCTTTAAATTTGTGGGGGGTTTTTTATCTTAAAGGTGCAATGTGCAACTTTTCTAGTGCTTTTCTCCATGGAGGTGCTATAGCTTTCACAGTATGGCATTAAACTTTTCTATTGTCATGGAAACTAAACCAGACCAAGTTACATGTCAGATCTCTGAAGAGGTAACCCCGCTTACAATCAGAACGCCTGTTTTTCTAGTGATTTTAGAGCAATAAAACCATCTTTAGTTGATTGAATGTACGGTAGAGCTGTTTAAAGTCATATTGTGGAACATTCATAGCAGAGCAATGGAATATCCATAGAAACAACAAGGTGACGGACCCACTACCGAAAAGTCCTCATCATAATGCTGGAGTACTACTGATTTTAAAACTTGATTTTAGTACAGTTTAAACTTCCTGTCTCTTTACTTGTTCACAGCTCTCCCAAATTCTCTGGCACACTGCTTGTATTCACACCCATTACTTTATTTTTAGCGCAGTTTTTCACATGGCAAAGTTGGGAGAGCCACCTTAGCACAACATAACATCGTATCAGATACTTCCTTCTGGGTCTTTTGAAAAGTTCCTTGTAAAGTTATGAAAATCAATTATAAACTTGAATGCGTTAGGAAAGCAAAAAATAAGTTTGGATTGCTGCAAAGTTTTGAGGTCCTTTAACTTGCTATTTTAACTCCCAAAGTCTAATATTGCAACATGTTTTTATTTTCAAACAGATTTGTGCAAACTGAATGCCATGTGGTAGCATTCTGTGCAGTTGGCTTCCTGGTAACTGAATGAAGTATTTTTATCATTCACTTAGCAGGAAGTAACAATGTTTAGCTGTTAGCACGCTAGTTTTTGTTAGCATTACTATGCTAGTTATGAAAAGCATCTCTAATCAATGCACTAGGAAAGTGAGGAATACATTTGGACCACTACAAAACTTCAGGTCCTTAAAGGTTCCACAGTATGACCATAAGCTAACAAATCTCCATGGAGATTTGCAAGTCAAATTACAGGTAAGATTTGTGGAGAGGCGACCACATTCACAGTAAGAATCAATGATTTTTAAAATATTTTCTGCATCAGTACTTGTACTTGGATTAATGTAAGACAGATTAGTTTAATGCCATACTGTGGACAATTTAAATCAAAGCATTAACATCCCCATGGAGACGAACAGGTTTCACTATATAACTTTTTGGTTGGGGGTCCTTTATTTGCTTGTTTATATGGATATGTCATTGCTTGACTTGCAATGCTCCGCAGTATGATATTAAAAAGCTCTGTCTTACATTTATAAAATTCCAGGTGGTTTTATAGGTCAAAATACTTGGGTCTGGTTGCCTCTCCACAGATCTTACCTGTAACTTGGTCCATTTGGATCTCCACAAAGATAGAATGGTTTAATACCATACTTGTCCCATTTACTTGAGAGCTTGAATTCCAATTAAAAATCATTTAATTTGGAATAAAAATGAATTCCACTTTAATAAAACTTAATTTTGAATTAAGTGGATGGTTTATTCCGAGTTTAAAGCCAAATTAATTTATTCCACGATCATGTTAATGTTTATTCTGTTTAAAAATAATCCTAGTCGTTCAGCACATGCTCGTTGGGTTGCTCTTCTGACGCGATGACGCACTGCAAGATGGCGGCCCAGAGCAAACTTTAGTCTCGAACCAAAACAATTTTTTTGTAAGTATGCTGGTAGATCTACTATACAAATAAGCAAAAGAGTGCATGGCAGAAAACATAAAAACACAAACTTTTTCAAAGAGGTAGCGGAAAGGTTTGAACAAGGAGGGTAGGCAGTCAGACACGTTGCACAGATCAAAAACAAGTGGAAGCAACAACAAAAGCAGCTCGGACCCATCAAACCTTTCTTTTTATGAAGAGATGGACTGACCAGCTGCTGTATTTTCCATGTAAACTTTAACTCGAAGGAGACTGATTTAATTCCGAGACAAAGTAACGACATCTCCTTGAAGAAAAGCATTCGACAGACCCTCCATTAGAAAAGCTGCGCCTTTAACTTAACTTTTTCGCTCAAACTACAATATTCTAACATTGCAACATGTTTTTGTTCCGAACAGATTTGCTCAAACTGGACAGAAAGCTACCACATGGCGTAAAAGTGCATCCTATATTTACTGTGCGTCTTTATAGCTCTGCCCCCAGTTCTCCACACAGGCCCGAGGAGCCTGGTGCCAGATACCACAGAGACCACACTCCACTCACACTGCGCTAATCCATGTCTGCTTCTCCACAGTTGCACAGCACGTCTCCAACCGACAGCTCCACAAACAGGCCAAGTCTACCATCCAACTGACACACTGCTAACGCTACCAGCAAATCCACCAAGTCCCACTGTTTATTTAGGGGGGATTTTCATTAAATACTAAACCAATACAAATAAGTCACTGTGGTTTTTGGAGACAGCTACAATTGGGAAGTTCTGCTTTTAAATGCTTCCAATGTTGTAAAGAGGGGACAGATTTCTTAAAATCCGCTTGTCAGAAAATTCTTAGTGTTCATTCTTGCATGCAAGCACATCAAATTTTGGATTAAACTAGAGCTAAACCAAGAAGTAAACCAGGAACTAATCCAGGAACTAATCCAGGAACTAAACTGTGCAGAGACTAGAACAAAATTAGGACTAAATCAAACTCAAGTCTGAACTACATGGATACATATAAAATAGGCACCATAACTTAGCATGTTGTTGTTTGTTACTATGCATTTATCTGTATCTGTATTATTATTATTATTATTATTATTATTATTATTATTATTGAATTAGATCTTTTTTATGTTTATCTTTTTACTGGGCTGAAATATGATGTTTGGTGCACATATCTTCTAGTTTGCTATTGAAATATATAAATAAAATTGTAAAAAATAAAATAAAATAAAAAGAATCAAACCCAAGTCCACATCAAAATCAAACTGGAATCAAACCAGGGCAAAACCAGGACAATTGTGAGTCACAGTAAGACATATTACGCTATCTCTCACCTATGTTATGATATTATTTGATAAAAAAAAAATGCAAGTGAAAAAAATGCATAGCACATTCAGATGGTCGATGTCCAAAAGCTTTTTTTCAATTACGTTTCAGCAAAAAAAAAAAAGCCTTCCTCAGCTAATTTTTCTTGCTTTGGACCACATGTTTTGTTTTTTTTTTAATCAAAAACATACCCAGAGTATTACCACATGACATCACAGGGTGGAACAGAGTGTTTTTAGTATGAGAGAAGAACACAGCCTAATTATGCAGGGTTTGTGAGTTAAACGTGTAAATGAAGCAAAACAAAACTCTTTTGATGAGAAAACAACGTTATAACATAAATCAGAAATCAGTGTAATATGGGCCCTTTAAATATACATACCTCCTCCTTCGTAGTTTTAAAATAGAGTAATGGAGCTTTAATTATGACAACATTTTTAGAATAAGTTTAAAAATCAAACTAAAATATAATAACACACAAATTTTAATCATCATTCATTCTACTGCTTATTCCCTTTTCCTAACTGACCGAACTCAAACCTCTCAGTGGAAACAATTAGCGGAAACCAGTCCACAAAAATAAGTGATGAAATCTTCATTATTTTCTCGTGCAACATTTTGGTCAATTGTGTAAGTTCCCTCTGCTCATGTGTGTATATGGTTTGTCACAATAATTACTGTACTGTATCTGCTCATCGTTCAATTCAGGAAGACTTGTTTACAGTATTTTTTAGAGGTCAGTATTTTTCTTCGCAGTTGTGGGTTATTATGTGTTATGTTTTGTGTTGTCATAAGATTTGAGCCAAAGGGGGTTGAATAATTGGCATTTATGACGCATTATAGATAAATACGTACTTGAGTATTTTATTTATGCAGTTTATTTATTACAGCTAGTGTTTTTAACAATATTATACGCATAGACTGTATAAAAGAAGTGGACTAAGCGAGTGTGACGTCACCCATAGCGTTTGGCGCCGCTCAAATGAGGCTCGCGATGCTAACGGTTACAGGAGAGAATTTGGAGCCAGGCGCTATGTTATGAATAGGAATAGCAAAAAAAAAAAATCAGGATCATGTAGAGCGGGTTAATAAGAACAATTTAAGATCAAGATGACGAGGATCACTGCAGCAGTTACAGAGACGAGCGACAAGATCCTAATGTAAGTCAAAGGGAGCCAGAGTCAGAAGGAGCCGGAAGAGCCTCCTGTTGGCGCTTCCTATTTGGCACGCGGCGGCTAGCGCGTTAGCTATGTCCATTCATATATACGGTCTTTGATTATACATTTATAAAAGGATTTGCTTAGTTTTCCTGTTTAGAGTTGGTGTATCAGGATGGTTGGTGTATCATGGATTTTAGAGCCTGTACTGTTGCTGATATACAGCTTGCTGGTGTGGGTGATATTCACAATATTTACTGATGAAATAATTAAAATCCCTAGCAAGGCCAATACATTTCTCTTAAGTTGAAGTAAAGGTCACAAATAAAATTTTCACTTTTGTAAAAAATCTAAATCTAACAACTAAAAATCTCTAAACTATCACACTCTGTATAACTTGAAACAATAGCTGTTTTTACTTACTGTGGAAAATAGTTTGGCAACTAAAAAAAAAAAAGTTGCCAAAATGTTGCTCCACTGTAAAGATCAAGTCTGACCGAGTGTGGGAGTCTTTCTTTTTCTGATTTTTAATGAGTATTATGCGCTCTCTGTCCAACACACTTGGCTTCAGAAATACGTTGTCTGAAGCAACTTTTTTATCTTAAAATTTATCAGGTATATAAAATCATTTGTTGCTTGATTGTGTTATATGATGGTATAGCCTTATTTCCATTTTTCTCATTATAGTCCATGGGCCAGAAACCAGAATTTGGCATATTGATAGCGCCCACGGTGGCAAGGCCTATCAGTGATTTTTCAAAAGGTCCATATCTAAGCTTTATATTTTTGCTGTGATAGACTTTTTTGAGTTTCAGCGGTATCACAGTTTCAGATTTTGAAGTGAGTTAGTCAAAAACACATCAGATGCACCAAGGACAAAGTGGGAATGACACATGGGCACACAGAGAGATTGGGGCAGTATATATAAATATCAGTCCCAAATATCGTTGTCAAATAATGGTGCCAAATATCGACCAATTTTGCAGCCTATGATGATATTAGAACTCAGTAGTATAGCCTAGTTTTGATATTATTGTTTATTGTGATATTTTTCTATTATATCACTTTAAATTTACACGTTAAACCATAGAAAACTGTTACCTCCTCAAGAAGTTGTGTTTTGTTTCATTCACATATTTGAATAATCCTTTATTATTAGTGGGGCCAAGTCTTTAAAGGTCAAAATGTTCTCTTCCACCTTGTAATGCTATGTAGTACTCGTAATTTTCAAGTTAACAGCTACATTTTATCTTTAATTCAATAGAGATGGACAATTCCAGAGCTGAAAATCATCCAATAATAATAAGTGAAAGGTGTATGGAGTTTAAAAACATAGTGGAGCACTTTCTGTATTGAGTATTTTGTGTTTTGAGAGAAGAAGTAAATATGCAGGTATGTTTGTGGTGAGAAAACGACATAATAACAGATCAGAGATGAGCGTAATATTGACATTTTAAAAAACAATGTGTGTTTTCAGTTGGAAGCGTTCTACTCGATTTTCACCACGGAGCAGCAGGACCACGTGAAGAGTGTGGAGTATCTGCGCAGTAACTTCAGGCCCATTCAGAGTCTGGACAGCCGTGTGGTGTACAAGTCTGCTGTGAAGGATGCATGGCTGCCTGAACTGACTGACAACAGCGGGCCCCTGGGAACTGAGGCCTCCAAAGGTAAGTGTGAGAGACATGGGAATTTTCTGTTATTTTGACATCCGAATTTCAGGTTTTTTGACATGGGAATTTTCAGTTATGTTGAGGTGGGAATTTTATGTTATTATCAGATGGGAATTTACAATTATTTTGATTGACAGACAGAGACATGATTAATTTACAGTTATACATTAGGGCTGGGTATCATTAAGAAGTTGCAAGATAGTACATACAATACATATAGGCCACGGTATTATACGTTTTTCAATACAATGCACTTTTGATTTCATATTATTTGTTATGATATATTAAAAACAAAAGCTAAATCATGGCTCTAATACTAAGGCTCTATTAAGGTAAAAGATACAAGCTCCAACCACAATCCAAAATTAAAAAGAGCAGAAAAAAGGACTATTTGGACTGATTATCTAGTGATATTAGTTTTTTTTTAACTAACTTCTACTTAGATGATGGACATGTTTGATCGACATCTTGTGGCCATGATCTAATCTAATTGCAAGTTTTTATTAAACCACTAAACCACTGCCAAGTTAATATGAAAAACACACTTAACACTCAAAAATGTATTGCATAAACAAGTTTGCTTTCTCCAAACACGCAACACAATTGTAGCTCTTTCACAAAAAAATAAGTAAAAAAACAATTCTTTAAATAAGAGGCATGAGGGACAAGGTTGTTTGGCACATACTAAACAATATTTATTTGTATTTCTGTATTTTTCTCTGTGTTTTTAGTACAGATGGATCAGTCTGGTCCCCACATCCTCTGTTACATCCCGAGTCCAACCAAACATGATTGTGCAGTCATCATCCATCTATTATGTACAAACAAAATTACATTTCTCTCACACCAGATGAACGGAGTTAATCGCTTTGTTTATTGATTCTGCAGCTATACACACTTCAGTCCCCTGTGATATTTTTTTGTTTCTTTTTTCCTCATAAGCAGCCATATTTGTTTTGATACGTCAATCATGCCCATCTGAAAACTGGGTGATACATCGATGACCAGACTTACATTTCCGTTCATTATTGGAGTATTCTGGCAAGGGACAGGGGCCTAAGTGGCTGTTCCAAACAACCAATAGTTAACACAGGTGGTCACACTAAATACATCTGAAGTTTTCGTCAAAACATAAATTACAATTTGAGTAAAGAAAATCCATGATGTTATAAGAAAAACCGGTGCTGTCACTGGTGGCATTTGTTAAAGTGAATAAATGAAGGTTGGACGCAGCAGTGCCTGTGTGTGTGCGAGTGTGTGAGTGTGTGTATAACTCTCCGAGCGAACTCCCCGACCATAAGGCAGTAGGAGGCTCACCAGTCTGCACACTGCTCCCTCATTACCTCTCTCTGTATGTGCGCGTATATGTGTGTGTCTGCTCTTGTGTGAGTGTGTGTTTGTGCGTATGTGCGGTCATGTAGCATCTGTGCTGTGTCAACTGTCCCCCCTCCCTCCTCCACTCCACAACCAATCTTTTCCACTATAGACACATCCATATGGTCCAAGCAGCACCTATGTCCCTCCTCTCCATTGATGCGCCGTTCATGTGTGTGGGTGCACGGGTGGGTCGGTGTGTGTGTGTGTGTGTGTGTGTAGCTGGCATCGGGTCCCTGTCTTCTGCTGTATGCACTGGGTGTCCTTGGGTGCTGCAGTGGGACATGTTTGTTGTAAGCAGATCTGTAAAGGTTGGCACAGAAAATGGAGAAAAAAGAACGACAGATGGAAGAAGAAGCACAAGAATTAGAGCTGAAGAAACCTTGGTTAGAGTTGGCTTAAGGCGGACAACCTGACCTTTATTCGTGGTTTAAACTTCCTGTTTACTGGCGCCATTTTGAGTGCTTTCACATGTCAAAAGATATAATATTTTGGGTGACACTTTATAACTGCAAATTAATACACTAACACTAACAGTAACCCCTTAATTAAGTACTAACTAAACCTAATTAATGTCCTATCACAACTCCTTATTTAACTAGTAACTAAATTACTCTTAGCTATTAATAAACAATTTACTCATTATGAATCAAGTCTTTCTTCATGCTTTATTAAGGCTAATTATAGGTCCTATATTACACAGACTTGACTCTTGTGAGCTTTAAGTTATGTTAGAATGCCGTTAGAATGCCGACATCCAAAACATACCTGAAGTTGTGCTTTTTTTCATTCACATATTTTTCAGTAATGCTAATTTAGGAATAAATAACGCGAATACTAAAAACCTTTACTTACTCTGACTCTGTACATCCAATTGATCAGATATTAGAATGGTTGTTGTAGCAGTGAACCAATCAAATCAACGAAACAAAAGTCCTCAAAATGGCATCCATAACAAAAAAAGTGATATGACAGCAACCCTTTAATACATAACATTAAAAACATGAAGTGTGAGGGTGTGATTGGGTCAAAAAGAAAGAGATCTGACTTAGAATGAAAGCGGATATGTCGGCAATGTCTTTCTATTTCTTCCATTAATAAACATTTAAGATTAATTTAATATGCGATATAAGCGAACAAGAAATAATGAACTCTTACACGATATTTCTATAAAGAAACTAGATGGCACAGAGTTTCAGTATGCTTCACTTGCTGCCCACACACTGTTGGGGTCTCTGTGTTGGACCTTTGGGGTGATGTGGGGGTCTATAACAGCTATACAGAACCATGTAGTGTTCACAAGTACACTGAACAGTACTGTCCGAGAGCCTCTCAATATAGGGCCCTTATGACAGTGAGAGCGGCTTTATTATAAAACAATGCTCAGTAGGTCCTTGGGCCCAGTCCTCTAAATGAGAATATGCGAAATACACAGATTCAAATGCAGACCAGGGCATTGTCCAGGTGTTTTTAGAGACGTGTGTGTGTTTTTTTATTAGATTTTTTGTAAGGCAACCTCTCTAAGTCAGAACTAAGCCGGGGCAAAACCAGGTCTATAGCTGGTCTAAACTAGAACTACCAGAACTAAACTGTGTAAAACTAAGTCTAAACCAGGACTTAACTAGGTCTAAACCTGGACTAAAGCAGGTCTAAACCAAATCTAAACCAGGTATAAACCAGATTTAAACCAGGGCTAAACCAGAACTAAACCAGGTCTCATGTGACCCCATGGAAAAAAAATAATTGCCCACCCCTGTTCTAATGTTACACCACTGCAGTCGATTCCAAATATTTTCCATGTGGACCACAACAAAGTGTGAATCACTGAAGGTCCGATATGATTACTTGTGAATGTAACAAAGTAAAAATGTGTCTTTCCTCAGTAGAGATATATTGTAAAACAGCTCTTAGGTTCAAAACATAGACTGTATAAAAAAGAGGACTAAGCGAGTGTGACGCCAGCCATAGCGTTCAGCACTGCTCAAATGAGGCTCACGATGTTAATGGTTACAGGAGTGAATCTGGAGCCAGGCTCTGTGTTATGAACAGAATTTTATTGACAAACAAAATAGCAAAAAAAAAATTCAGGATCATGTAGAGTGGGTTAATAAGAACATTTTAAGATGATGAGGCTCACTGCAGCAGGTCCAGAGAGACGAGCGACAAGATCCTAATGTAAGTCAATTGGAGCCAGAGTCAGAAGGAGCCGGAAGAGCCTCCTGGAGCACTTCCTGTTTGGCACGCAGCAGCTAGCGCGTCAACTATGTCCATTCATATATACGGTCTATGGTTCAAAATGAGTCTACTGTATTCTGTCTACATCTTATCACAAAGCATTTTTATCAGACGCAAACCATGATGCAATGCTGGTGCACTGTTAGCAGACTAGTTGTTGTTAGCTGTACAGATATATTGTAAAAACAGCCGTAGGGTCATCATATTACAAAGCATTTTTATCAGACATGAACCATGATGCAATGCTGGTGAACTGTTAACAGGCTAGTTGTTGTTAGCAGTACAGATACAGTATATTGAAGAAAGAGCTCTAGGGTAATAAGTTTATATGGTGACCAGATGTCCCTAGTTACCCGGGACAGTCCCAGTTTTGAGCCCTGTGTCCCCTGTCCCAGCAGATTTGTCCCCTTTTTATACAAGAAATATCCCAGATGTCCTTATTTTTGACAATTTTGTCACCTGCCAACAGTAAAGAGAGGCATAAATTGTCATTTGTTAAGGTAAAATACAGAAAAGGGTGCTTAAAATTGTCCAAAAAGAAAATGTGACTATACTGTCATACATGTTAGTCAAGAATGGTCTCTGTATAACAATTTAATTACGCACTTGTTTCACAATGTTATTATTAGCAACCACCAAAAAATGTGGATGTCCCAGTTTTTTTATTTTGAAATTCTGGTCTCCCTATCTTATTACAAATCATTTTTATCTGCCACAGACTATGGAGCAATGCTGATGCACTATTAGCATGCTAGTTGTTGTTAGCAGTGGCAGCAAAACTCCACTCCTGGCCTCTGAAACATTCTCATAAACTCATCCAGGACCAAATTTAACATATTCTGCTATTCACTTCTTAAAAATCTTCTACAGCGCCTTTTACTGTGTTGTATGAAGATAATGATTATGGCAGACATGCTGATGAGGGTTTTGGGCTTTGTATTCTCCTCTAAGGGTTGTCAGAAATTGATACCTATTGATAATAAAACTAGTATTAAAACTAGATACCAAAGGAAATTACTAGTTTTCCGATCGCTACAACGGCAGTAAACATGATTTTGAGATACTCATTTGAGAAGCTGTCAGAAAAAAAGGACAATGTAGAAAGGAGGAATATGAGGAGCATTAAAAAAGAAATGAGAAGAGAGGGTGGTGGTAAGGACAGGAAGAGGTATGAAGTTTGGCCCTGAATGACTAGACTAACTGTCAGTCCTGTTGTTTTATGCTCAAATGTGGGAGCATACAGTTTATCAAGTCAAGACATGTGGTTAGACTTAGACAGACTTTATTGATCCACAATAGAAATTACTTGTACAAATAGCAAAGAGTAAAACATATAAATGGGAATAATAAATTCAAAATAAATAGCCAAAGAGCAAGGGACTGGTGTCAAATAAGGCATAATTATATCAATGTATATGTACAAGTAAAAATGAAATACAGAAATACAGTAATACAAAATATATACAAGTTAGTAGGTTATTTTGCAGTGAAGACAGTGTGTGGATGCAGTACAAAGATATTCAAGAGTACTTGGTGTCTTGGAAGATGGTAGTTATAGCTCCCTTGGACACTTCGCCTTTTTTCCAAGAACAGTAAAATAGACATGATGTATTTTTGCTTGTACAACTTATCCAAGAGAATCCAGCTCACAGTTCACACGTTTCACAGATGTGATAAAGACACAGCTAAACCACCCACACAGTCAGATTCAGATTGAAATTAGAAGGTGTTGTGTAAACATCCCCTGTTTGCTCACACCCGTGTTACTGAATGTCAATGAATTTGAATATATATACTCAAGCATTCAAAGCGACCATATAATCTACATCACCTATAAAATAGTTTTTTTTGTACAATTCAGCTTTGGTCCACTGATCTGAAGTTTTTTGGTTTGAATCCGCTTTTTACATATACATCACAGGTAGAGCGATCAAAGATGAATGCTGTCCTTGTGTCCTTATGCAACCCACCTCATCCCCAATGCCTGTGTACAATGAGTGAGTGGTTCCGTGAGCGTTTTGAGTGCCTTTATGGTGGAAAAGCACTATTTAAAAATGTGACCATTTACCATACGCCATACGCCAGTGGTTTAGAACTAACAACCCAGAGGGTGCTGGGTGATCCCTTCTTTAACCAAGTTCTGTCTTCTGATGTCTTGAAAGGCACTTTATAAATCCATTATGCTATTCCTTTTCCAGGAATGTTCCACAGCATGGCATTAAACTTACATTCATTTATTATAGTACATCTACAGTTCAATGTTAAAAATATTTTGAAAAACATGCTGTCTTACCAAAAACTGTTTATATAAATGGCTAACCCACTAGCCAGCAAGGAAGTGAGCATGGGAGCTCTTCAGGCTCCAATGACTCTTGAAAAAGGAGTCACTCCTCCCTCTGTGACTGCTGCAATGAGCCTGGCCATTTTGTGTTCACTTCCATAGATTGAGGATTTTGCTTATTGTGCATGCTTATACCGTTAATGATTTGACCTACTTTCAACACATTCACTAAGACCATAAAATTACATCTACTATAGCTACAAGCAAATAAAACACTTATAAGAAAACAGAAAATATGAGAATATGTTATTAATAACCACACATTTCGGCAGTGTGTCTTCCAGCCTGTTAGTTGTACACTGCCAACTAGATCGTGCTCAGAGCAGCTCCCATCAGATGCTCCTGGTACGGTTCTTCCAGAGCTTAGGCCCACAGCCCACCCCACAATCAAGGCCCTCTCATCCATCAACTGTGGTCAACACGCCGTGGGGCCAAACATGTCCTTTCCTCCGCCAAATGGCCTCTCAGAGAGCAGAGCACTTCCACCTGTGTAAAGCCCTCCTTCCTCCCCTCCTCCCTCTCCTCCAGGCCCCTGACTGGACCCCCCCTCTATCAGTCTCTGCCACCTCGCATGCCTCCTGTGTGTGAGTGTGGAGAGGGCCGCTTATCTCTGATGAAAGCTGGGAGAGGATCTCTTCATCACAGAGCCTTGTGTTCAGGGACTGGCCAGTTTCACCGAGGCACACAAACACGACAGGCACATGTGTAGGGCTTAAGCAAAGGACAGCAATAGAAGGGTTTCATGGAATATAATGACTATTGTCAAAGGGCCTATATTATACTATTTTCTAATCTGTTATAATGTTGCTTGCTTATCAAAAATATACCATACCACTTATATTTCAAAACATATTGACATAATATGTAGAGTATTTACAGAATTAAATCAATGCATTTGCATTGTATAGCTCAATTATCATAACCTATTTAAATGCAAATAGATGTAATTTTCATTGTAATTAAAAGTAGTAAAGTTCATGTAATCTATCCATGTGTTTTAGAATGATGAAAGCTGTTGCCATAGCAATTAACTAATGAATGTAATAGGGGTGTAATAGGGTTGGATTATCACAGACTGAGGATTTTGCCTATTGTGCATTATTGTGCAAAATTAGGTGTACAATAGCTTTAAGCAAATAAAACACTTGAAG
>KN505465.1:0-10510 GCA_000787155.1 Scartelaos histophorus
ATAATACAATTTTATTTGTAAAACACTTTTCAAAACAACAGTTAAAAAGTGCATTGCATATAATAAAAATATACAGAACCCCATAATAAAAACAGAAAACATAAAGCCATAGCACATTTACTGTATTTTTTGGACTATAAGGTGCATCTAAAATCATTACATTTTCTCAAAAATCAACAGTGGCCTTATAATCCAGTGGCCTTATGTATGACCTTTGGTTGTGTTTAACCTCCAACCGATTTGATGTCGTCCACATTAGTCTAATAAGGTATTAGTGGGCGAGTCAGGAGGAGTAATATGTTGGCCACATATAGGGCGACTGTGCAACATACCGGTAGTTCTGCCGTGTGCTGTACAAGGACCCAAAATGCACCTGTTAAGAGACATGCACCATGCAGATTTCAGGTTTTGTATTTTTGTGTTAAAACTGAACAATGTTGAGAGGGATCCGGGCATGTTTGATGCCCAAATCACCAACTGTTAAACTTGTATTTTTGTGTTAGCTACAACTGAGAGTTATTGTAAATGACCTGAATAAAGTTCGATTTATCCGACACGCGTTTTGTTTCTCTTATTGTGCCTTATAATCCGATGCTCCTTATGTGTGGACAATGACACAACTGACATATTATTTGATACTGCGCCTTATAATCCAGTGCACTTTATAGCCCGAAAAATAATAATGCAATTAATAGAATCGGTCATGATGATGCTGATGAGCAGTGAGTTTATAGAGGGGACTGACCGAAAAGGCCCTGTAGGCCCCCTTTGGCAAGTTTGTATCTAGGCAGAGCAAGAAGCAGAAAGCTGGAGCATATGGTGTAAGTACCATGATGCCAAGTCATTAAATTTTTGGAAAGTTGGAACTCTACTGCAAACATGTTTTACTGACATGGGTAGAAGCACAGCTGGGGTAGTAGTTCGATATAGACTTCTCGATTCATAAGATCACAATTAGAATCAAACTGTATTAACTGCAAAGGGCTACTTCAAAAATAAACTAGTTAACCATAAAGGAAGTATAAACTCACCAACTTTATGCCCAGTACAATCACAACATACAGTATCATAGACTTAAATTGGAATCTTTGAGGGTAACCGGTGTACAAAATATCACCCACTGCACAACTACAACACTGCAAGGTTCTTTGCCATGAGAACAGGAAACATACTGATATAATAGCTCCTCACAAATAGCACCGAGAGCCTACAATTTGAACACATCTTCCCCATAAAACATTGTTCCTTTTTTCCCATGCTGGGTGCACAGATACCCAAAACAAGCTTTACAAAAGAGCAGACTGTCAAAAGGCTTCTTCTTGGGCATTGTTGTGTTCCCAAGGCTCACCAAATTACTAGCTTCTTGAAATAGTCAGAACAGAGAGATGGTGAGACAAAATGGGGTATTTAGACTTTGCTCGGAGGCAGCAGAAGAAGTGGCATTAAAATAAACATACACAGAGGAAGTGCGTGATGTATTTTGGACTATTATGTCTTTTATGTCCCTACTACACAAAATTGACTCTTGTTAGCTTAAAGTCGTGTTGCAATTGCCTCATTAGAAACAAAGTTGTGTTTTGTTTCATTCACGCATGTTTGAGAGATCTATGGAAGTACAGATGTGCCAGAAGTGTTGAATTAGAATATTTTATGATGAATGAAATAACTTGAAAAAAGAATAGTTAAAATGGAAATAAATGGGGAAAAAGCATTAATAAGTGATATGTGGGTATGATTTTAGATTACTTTTCCGCATCTTTAATTCAAACAAAATTCAAGTTGAGAAATTCAGATAAAAAAAAAAAATCAAGTTGAGAAATTCAGATAGAAAAAAATTCAAGTTGAGAAATTCAGATAAAAAAAAAAAATCAAGTTGAGAAATTCAGATAGAAAAAAATTCAAGTTGAGAAATTCAGATAAAAAAAAAAAATCAAGTTGAGAAATTCAGATAGAAAAAAATTCAAGTTGAGAAATTCAGATAAAAAAAAAAAAAAAAAAAATTGCCAAAGCTATGAAAACATAAACCAGAAAATCATAAGAAACAGCCATTTTAATAAATATTTCCCACGTATGGTGTGTGGTTTATGGTGTGTGAGAATATTAAACGTCTTCTGCTTTTTTACCTCTATGAGCACGGCGCCCCCTGGTGTTAGCCACTTCCCACAGTAACAGAATGTGCAGTGAACTTTGACCTGACTGTTTTCAATCTTGAATTTCTCAACTTGAATTTTTTTATCTGAACTTGGCAACTTGAATTTCTCAACTTGAATTCTATTAGTCTGAATGAAAGATGCTGAAAATTTTTAATTTAAATCATTTTGAAATATTCTAATTCGAAACTTTTGGCACGTCTATATTTTATTATTAGTCTGCCTACATCTCCAAAGTTGAAAATACTGGATTCCACTTTGTGATGTCATGAAGTGTTCACGTTAACAGCTGCTATTTACCTTTTGTTCAGTAGAGATAGACAATTCTGGGTCTGAAATGAAATTATCCAAATAATTCTAGTAAAAACACAGTGGAGCACTTCATGTATTACCACATGACATCACAAGGTGGAATAGAGTGTTTTCTGATTGAGAGGAGAACTCAATATGCAGGGTTTGTGAATGTGAATGAAACAAAACACAACTCCAGGTATGTTTTTATTGAAATGTGGGCATGAAACAAAACACAACTCCAAGTACGATTTTGATGAAGAAACAACATTATAACCAGAAAATAATGTAATACGAGCCCTTAAATTGCAAAGCAAAACAAGAGGGAAATATCTGAGGGAAGAAAACACATTACAGAAATTACAGAGTTCTGAGATGGGTGGAATCATCTCCATAGTTAGGCAGGTCCCCGGAGATACTGGTTATGAACATGAAGGGAAACCTCTTTGAAGGAAGTTTAAAGGCTGCCTTATTGACAGAGTTGGGTTGCAGCTAAAACTGTCATCGCAATGTCACCAGTTCAGAGAATGAAAATGTCTGGGGAGGGACCTGTGCAGAGCGGAGGAGGGAAAAGATAACACTAAAGACATCTGTGAACGGAATAATACAGGCTGAGCGATGATATTTAGTAAACAAGAAAGACGTATTTTAGGCAACAGACAAAAGGTAAAGTGTGAGTGTGTCTGTGGGCCTTTACATGCTTCATTATTAATGCTTATAGGTCACTGAGTATTCATTTACAGCAAGGAAAAAAGCTAATTTCACCATTATGGGACTAATAAAATCATCTAAAATAATTAAAAGGCCCATATTACACTCTTTTCTGACCTACGTTATAATGATGTTTCCTCACAGACAGACCTGGACATGTGTTTTGTTTTATTCACACAAATCTTGCATATTTAGGCTGAGCTCTTCTCTCAAACAGAAAACACCCTGTTCCTACTTGCAGTTAAACAGGAAGTGCTCCATTGTGTTTTTAAACTTCACACACCTTCACTAGAACAATCTGGATCATTTTAGCCCTGGAATTGCCAATATTTACGGAACTAGATTAAAAAGGTAGCTGTTAACTTGAAAACTATCGCTACATGACAATACAAGGTGGAACAGAGGATTTTGATCTTTGGAGATGTACAGTCGATCAAACGTGTGAATGAAACAAAACACAATTTCAGGTATGTTTTTTGAGGCAGTAACCACATGGCTTAAGTCTCAAAAGAGTCAATTTTGCATAATATATGAACTTTAACCTAAAATATACTAAACCAGATGCTAATTCATGGGAACACCGTATTTTTCGGGCTATAAAGTGCACCGGATTATAAGGTGCAGTATCAAATAATATGTCAGTTGTGTCATTGTCCACACATAAGGAACATCGGATTATAAGGCACAATAAGAGAAACAAAACGTGTGTCGGATAAATGGAACTTTATTCAGGTCATTTACAATAACTCTCAGTTGTAGCTAACACAAAAATACAAGTTTAACAGTTGGTGATTTGGGCATCAAACATGCCCGGATCCCTCTCAACATTGTTCAGTTTTAACACTAAAATACAAAACCTGAAATCTGCATGGTGCATGTCTCTTAACAGGTGCATTTTGGGTCCTTGTACAGCACACGGCAGAACTACCGGTATGTTGCACAGTCGCCCTATATGTGGCCAACATATTACTCCTCCTGACTCGCCCACTAATACCTTATTAGACTAATGTGGACAACATCAAATCGGTTGGAGGTTAAACACAACCAAAGGTCACACATAAGGCCACTGGATTATAAGGCCACTGTTGATTTTTGAGAAAATGTCATGATTTTAGATGCGCCTTATAGTCCAAAAAATCCGGTAATCTGAAACCATACGTTCCTGACCTTTTTAGAGCTAGTGCAGTCACCTTTAACAGTAGGGAATAATATAGACTCATTTATAATATTTAGTAAACAACAATGGGGTAATTTGCGCAACAGCATAAGGGTTTGTTTGTCTCTAGGTCATTTACGCGTGCTTCATTATTCATGCTTACACAAACTCAATTCATAGTTTATGTAACAAACCACAGAGTCCCACTTACAAATACAAACAACTTCATTTACATGCGGGAAAAGTACATGCTGCAGTATCACCATTATGAGGCTAATAAAAGTGAACTTAAAATAGAGTGTATTAGATATGATCAGACTACATCATGGGAATAATATTCTGAAATCGTATCTGCCCTCTATTTAGCCCCATTATAGTCCACAGTGGTCACTTAACAGAAAGCATATGTTTCTGATTCATGTGTTAAAACTGACTCTTATGAGCTTTAAGCCATGTGATAATGTTCTTATCTCATCAAAAATAAACCTGGAGTTGTGTTTTGTATGGAAGATAATTTGTTCCATCAGATTTTGAATTCTAAACACCACTGAATTTCTCACTTTGAAGTTTTTAAATCTGAAAAAAGATGTTTGAATTATTTTTATTCTGAATTTTAGTTGCTGAATGAATATGTTTCAAATTCAAAATGTAAATGTCACCTTTAGATATTCACTGCGTATTTCCAAGAAATTCAACAGTTAAAATTCAAAATGTAAAATTCGAAATGAAAAATTTTGCAGCAATGATCCAAGATGTCAAGGCAGAAGCAATCAATCCAGAGTAAAAGAGGAGGATTGAGGCTGTTTCCTATTGGTCGTTCTCATCTGGGGGCGGGGTTTGAGGTTTGGATGAGGCTAATTCTGACCAATCAGATCGCTTCACTGCTCCATTTCCTGTTTGTTACTAAATTAGATCGGCTCACTTTGGATCGATTGCTTCTGCCTTGGTGTCTTGGATCATTCTTGTGAATTTTACACTCTGAATTTTTACCGCTGAATTTAAGACTCGAAAATTTTACACTCAATTTTTACCGCTGAATTTAAGACTCGAAAATATCAATGCTGAAGGTGAAATTTTAATTCTGAAGTTGAAGCACTTTGAAAATGTGCACGTAAAATTTCAGCAATTAAAATTCAGTATAAAAATAATTCAAACATGTTTTTTCAGAGTTACAAAAATTCAAAGTGAGAAATTCAACGGCGTTTAAAATTCAAAATCTGATGAAACAAATTACCTTGCATAGTTTTGTTGAATTCACACATGTTTGAAAAAGAGATGTCAAGAAGCGTAGTTACCTTTTATTTAGTAGAGATTGGGAATTCCAGGTTTGAAATAAATCAGGTGATTCTAGTGAAGATGTATGGAGTTTAAAAACACAGTAGAGCACTTCCTGTATTACTACATCATGACATCACAGGGTGGAATTAGTGTTTCCGTTTGAGAGAATCACTCTAAATATGCAGGATTTGTGTTAAACATGTGTGAATGGAACAAAACACAACTCCAGGTTTGTTTTTGATGAGAAAACACTATTATAAAGGATCAGAAAACAGAGTAGTATGGGATCTTTAAATATGGTAAACTCATAAATCAGATTGAATTAAACTGCACACAGAACAACAACAAACATTTTCAAGTTTGAGTTATGCAGCTTTACAAAAACAAGCCCGTACACTTTGTTTCTAGGAAGCATGTGGGATTTCCCTTAACCTTGATCTGCTGTAGAAAGCATCGGGCTGCTATAAAAACATCTTTTGCCTCCAGCTTGTCCACATATAGCTCCAGTGACTGTGCTCCAACAAAGAAGTATGGAACAAAACTGCAGTCATCCGGGGACACGCAACATAAACCTCAAAATAATATGGTCCAGCCTCAGGAAAGCTCATTAAAATACAACTGGACATAACAGAAGCTCACAGACGCCAAAAACAAAACAGCTGACGGTGCACTTTGCTAGCAGGTGTTACAAATATGGTACAATGCAAATTAACAAGAGAATAACGCAATATCTAAGGTTTACAGAATCCACTTATGCAGCAACTGACAGCGAAGCAGCTTTTTGACCATAGGGTGCACAATATTATTTGCAGATGAATCAAAATTGCAATTCAAGTAAGTCTCATTATTAAATTATAAAGACAGAAATTATTTAAGTAACGTGAAAGTCCACTTTAAGCTAAATACTCTAAAAAATTCTCAGTATTTTTAGACTTCTTTAAACACTTCTTGAGCTCTGTTCAGTCTTTTTTCATGACATTTTTGCAGTGACGGTAAAAGCACTTTGAAAATGTATTTAGTTACAGAATACTGAATACTGCATTAAAATGTGTTTTATAATGTATTCTGAAACATGGTCCAGTCAGAAACCTGTAATCTGAAATATTTTTACGCATAGTTGCACATAAATTATAGTGTAAAGACATAGAGCATGTTTGTTTCACTGTTTGCTACCGCTAATTAGAGAATAAAATTTCATATCACTAATGAGAGAAGGAAAAGTAGAAAAGAGGGAAAAGTATTTTATTTCCAAGCCCTGAAATTCAACAGTTAAAATTCAAAATGTAAAATTCGCAATGAAAAATTTTGCAGCAAAGATCCAAGATGTCAAGGCAGAAGCAATCGATCCAGAGTGAAAGAGGAGGATTGAGGCTGTTTCCTATTGGCCGTTCTCATCTGGGGGCGGGGTTTGAGGTTTGGATGAGGCTAATTCTGACCAATCAGATCGCTTCACTGCACCATTTCCTGTTCATTACTAAATTAGATCGATTCACTTTGGCTCGATTGCTTCTGCCTTGGCATCTTGGATCATTACTGTGAATTTTTTTACTGCGAATTTTACTACACCGCTGAATTTAAGACTCAAAAATATCTATGCTGAAGGTGACATTTTAATAGAGAATAGAGAATAAAATTTCATATCACTAATGAGAGAAGGAAAAGTAGAAAGGAAGGGAAAGTATTTTGTTGTTTCTTTACTGGAAAGAACCTTGTTTATGCGATGCACTTAACATATTCACTGTTTCGATGATTAAAATAGATGTATTTCATGTTAACTTTGCTTAAGCAGTGTTTTAACAGAAATATTATTGCTAAAATGTATTTGGCTCTTAAATTACTATTATACAGTTTATTGATTATTGCATGTATTGCCATATCATGATAATAGCGTGAATGAAAGAGTAACAGTATAGTAACAAAATTACTATTCAAAATACAAATTCCCAGCACTTCATATTTCAAATGGGCTCTATGAACAAAATTATACTTTTTTATATTTAAATAAATTGCAAATCTAACCACAATTGCAGTAAAAATACATTCTGAAATACATGGAATTCTTGATTAGATTAGCTGTTTGTAGTCCAGTATTTCTTCAGAACAAATTATCTTAAAAAATATTTGAAATGAGCACTTCAGCAAAATCAAAATGCATTTCTTTCCTAAAATCGTGTGGCCCTGTTTTGTACGCCGAAAAAGTGGTTGTTTTTCCAGTTTTAATTAGCTGTGGGAAAACCAAGGACAAGCTTTACAAACCGGCAGAACAGGCAGAGCAGAAGGCGGCGGTACAAGGAGGGGACAGGAGGGTTTGTGACGAAGCCCTGGTCCTGTTTAGACTTCCCTGTTTTCTGGCTCACAGCACACACCCACTCAGGCAGAAGCTCAGAAGCTCACGATAACAGCGGCTCTGGTTCTGGCTCTGGGGTAGTCAAAATAATATTATATTTTAAAGGTGCGTCGACGGAAAAAATCTTCTTAAATTTACATTGTGTGACTTTTCTGATCGAGGCTCCGTCAAAAATGCTTTTTCATGGACATGTTATTGCTTTGGAATGTTTCGCAGTATTAAACAGTGTTAAACCTTTCTTTATTCATAGAGACCAAACCAGATCACGTTACAGGTCAGATCTGTGGAGAGGAAACCCCTCTCAGAGTCAGAATGCTTGATTTTATAGGTGTTTATGAGCTGTAAAACTATCTGTAATTGAATAATTGTAAGGTAGAGCTGTGCGGAACATTCGGCTAACCATATGCTTCTTCTGACTGTTCTAAAACCGGCTGTCACTCACTCAGAGCATGTCGGAGATAGACAAATAGGAGGAGTGGAAGTGGAAAAGTGTCTGAATGCAACAGAAAGCATTGAATCACAATATGAGGTTCACCTAAACAGTTGATCATCACAAAATCTGATCAGGATCTAATAGACATTGTAACGATAGTAAATTTTGAAAGACATCGCTACTGAGAGATGTTATGATAAATTATAATGCACTGACACAAAGCAGGATAATCCCAGTGAACCGTTTTAAATAGACAGTATCATTAAATGGCCTGAGCTGCTACTAATACATTACCCACTAGAGCTCATGTCTAACCGCATTACATAAAAAAGGCAAAAATCTCACCACTTTTACAAAGAAACTGTAGACAGGAGAAATACTGAGCCCCAAACTATTGTTGCAGCTTTCATATACTGTACGTTAAGTTGATATTGTAGTAATTGTGACAGGTCTGCAGACATCCGATTGCAGTTTACAGAATTCCACACATACAATGGCCTTGGATGTTGCACTTCATCCTCACTGTCTACTCCACTGTGGCAGAGATTTCTTGGATTTGTTGTTCTGTTTGTCTCAAACATCCCTTCACACAAGGTCACAGTGATACAATACATGCAAGAGGATCTATCTGCAGACAGAAGCAATGCATTATGGGAGTCGAGAGCCTCAGTAGGAATCCCCTGATTTTCAAACTGCACCCATGAGTCCATTTTTGTCTATTTTAGGCGTGTTTTTTCATAGTAAGTTCAAAGTAAGTGCAGGACAGTGTCAAAAAAGATACTAATCAGTGCTAAAACTAGTATCAAAACTATATAAGTAACACTAAAAATGTAAAACTTTCCTGAATAGCTTTAGCTTTAGAGAACCTACCTGGAGAGAACTGAGGGATTACACAGATTATATTATCATGTGGTATAAAAGAAAGTACTAATGTTGTAAATACCATTCTATTGTGTAAATCAAGAAGTTTTTAATTATTATTGTGGTATCGGAATCAATACTGAGTACAAAGTCTATTCCTTAGTACCAAAATCAAGTTTACATTTTTTAGCAGTGTGTGGTGATGTATCTGTCTCACTTTTTCCTATTACTATTTGTGTACACTACAGCCTGTTGCGAGAGATAATAACAGTGAATACAAGATAGACAAGACAGACTCAATGAAGACTAATCATTATGTTAAAATATTCAGAATCACATCAGACACTGAGCTGAACGTGACTCAGAGCTCAAGGACCAAATGACAGAGTGCAACTTGAAATAGTCTTCAAAAAAACACATTTTCAAATCTGCATCTGGTTGTGTTGAATGCAGCTAAATTACAGGGTCCATATTACACTATTTTATGATCTATGTTATGTTGTTTGTTAACTGCATGACATCACAAAATGGAACAGAGCGTTTTGAGCTTTAGCGACGGACAAATAATTCTCAAACAGGTGTGAATGAAACAAAAAACAACTCTAGGTATGTTTTTGATGAGGTAGCAACACTATAACATGGCTTAAAGTCTTAAAAGTCAATTTTGCATAATACTGGACCTTTAATGCTTAATTAGTTGATGCTTTTTCATACTTTACTTCCAGAAATGCTAGTTAGAAAAGTCCAAGGAGACAGATATTATGCAAATAGTCTTTATCAGCTTTTAACTATGGTATAATAATGTCCCTTCATTATCAATAGCTTACTTGAACTTGTATTTTTAATGATTCAGCCTTTTTTTTTTAGAAATTCTGTTGTTCTGCATTTAAACGCGAAGTGCCAATAAAATGTTATGTTTTCAATCCTTGTCTTTTTGTTTGGATGTGAGTTTGATCACCGATTTCAAATGGCCATGACTGAAAGATGGATTAGGGACACACATGGTGCAACCGTATCAGAAAAAATAAAGGAAAAATATCACAGGGGACTGAAAAAAACTGCAGAATCAACGAGCAAAGCACTGAACTTGGTTAATCTGAAGGGAGAGGAACTTTATTTGTAAATGACAGGTGACCATGAGCTCCTAAGTTTCATGAGTCACTGCAAAGAATAAAAAATAAAATAGTACAATCACATTAGACCGAGCTTGAGGAAGTGTGGGGACCAGACTGATATGAAAAAATAAAATAAAATACAGAGCAATATCATTCAAGATTTCCCTA
>KN505474.1:0-15124 GCA_000787155.1 Scartelaos histophorus
TTATTTATATATATATATATATTATTATTTCACTAGACAATAACTTGAACATTTTGTGTGCAGTTCCAGAAAGAGCGTTTTAAGATCGATATGCCACATCGCTTCAGGTACTACAACTACAGAAGCCCGACCTTCTGTGACCACTGCGGCAGCTTGCTCTGGGGGCTGTACAGACAAGGCCTTAAATGTGAAGGTGATTTTGAAATACCGTTATAATTAGGGCTGGATATCATTAAGAAGTTGCCGATAGAATATATACCTCGATACACAGACCACGATACAATCAATACACAAGACACGATACACAATACATATCTTGATACAGTGCATTTTTGATTCGATATGATATATTTCAAATCGATTCAATACAGTTCAATAAAAAAATAATGGCTAAATGATGGCTGTAATTCGTAAGTCTTTGTTAAATAACATCTTGTGCAAAGTTAGTATGAAACACACAATCATCAATATAGTGAAAATGCCAAATGTGTTTCATAAATGAATTTCCTTCCTCTAAACAAGCAGAAAAACAGTTGTGCTGTAACAAAATAATTTAGTAAAATATACCATATATACTTTTGGTAATATATCGATACAGCAGTCCCTAATATCAATACTGCATCATCACATTAAACTATACAATATATTAATATTTTTGCACACTCCTATAATCTATATGTCTATACATCTCAGTCAAGTTGTTGCAAGCTTTAACTTTGTAAATTCTGACCTATTCAGTCCTTTTTGTTCTTGTGTTTGCAGAATGTGCCATGAATGTTCACAGTTACTGTACAAAGAAAGTGGGAAATCTCTGCGGTGTCAATCAGAAATTACTCGCGGAGGCTCTCTCGCACATCAATTCGGTTGGCACTTTTAAACATTTTATTGTCAGAATTAAAATTAAAGAGCTGCTTTAGCTAAACGTTGGCACTTGTTGACAGAAAAAAGATGCGTCCATTAAAAAGCCAGATCCAAATGGGCCTGACATTGGAATTTACCAGGGTATCCAGGACGTGACTCCAGAACCAAGTGGTAAGTAGCAGTCGCAATGTTGAATACTAGGCATGTCACAATAATTACTATATCAACTTATTGTTCCATGTATGATATTGTCCCATATATTTTGTATATTTAGAATATTTTGGAGAATAATTATGCTTTAGCTTTATTGTGCCAGTGGCATAATTAGTTTTGATTTATTTATCATTGATATTTTCTTCAGCAATATATCATATTTTAAAACGTGTTATTGTGACAGGCCTATTGAATAGTCTACAGACGTTTTATAAATAAGCTGTGTGAGGGGTTATGTACAATTATATATTTAATTGCACATTTGTTTGTACAGCCAATGGTAAGGCACCAGGACCAAGTCCCTCTCCATCACCAGCCCCTCGGGTACGCCTTAGTCTGAACCAGCTGGTGTTTCACAAAGTGCTCGGAAAAGGTAGCTTTGGAAAGGTAGGTTCATACTCATCTATAGACAATAAATGATACTGAATATCATTTATAAAACAGAACTGATATTAACTGCAACACTTGCATAGTTAGTTTCTGTTGTGGAAGAAAAGTAATTATTCTCTGGTTTTACTTTTCATTCTGGTTAATAAATTTATAACAAATTCATATGTTTTGTTACCCATGATATAATCAAAGGTCCCAGGGGTCTTCACCTTTTGCCCCCTGCTGCTGTCTTTCATTATCTCAGCTGTACCTGATATGATCATTCTTTGAAACAATGAACACTGTTTTACCAACAAGGAGTTTATGAGGGTGCTTTGTTATTGATGTTAAATTTCTTCAAATGTTAATCTGCATACTTTCCCCACCTCCTAGTGTATAAAATGCTGGCTATACCTTTGCTTTAGATCAGCTTCCTTCACAGACACCATGTGTGTCGGAAGCTCATCATCTGCCTGCTTACAACATGGAACTTCCAACCAATAGACACCATGGAATTTTTCTTCAACACTATCTATAATGAGTCATAGAAGTTCATAATTAAACCTTCTACAGCTCAAATCTCAGCGTAGTACAGACAATTTCCAACTAGTGCAAGAATGATAATTATTATGCCCCGAAAACGCATTGAATGATAAATTGTTATATTGTTTATTGTGACTGTCATCAGTGCCTAGTCATCTTGTAGTGTGGTTTGAATGTAGTGGTTAAAACTGCAGATTTGATGCTTCAGGTGCTGCTGGCTGAGCTGAAGGGCAAAGGACAGTACTTTGCCGTGAAGGTACTAAAGAAAGACGTAGTGCTGATGGATGATGATGTCGAGTGTACAATGGTGGAGAAGAGAGTGCTAGCCTTGGCCTGGGAGAATCCTTTCCTCACTCACCTGTACTCCACCTTCCAGTCCAAAGTAAGCATTAAGTACTTCAGTAATTAAATACATACAGTTAATTTGTATCTGCAAATCCCCCTCTACAATTTCAATGATATTTCAAAGTTAACTAGCTATGGTTGTCACCTAGTGTGTGACATGTCTATTGGAACTTGTAAAAAGCAACATTTATTTTATGAATCCAGCATTTTTGGTTCCAATACAGATTGCAATGTTATAGCTATTGATACCAGTAACAGTGCATCCCTAATTTTTACTATTTGAAAGAACACTGGTTCATTAGCTTTCATTGTAACTTGTTTCTTTCTTGTTTTGTATGAAGCTAGAGCTTTACTAAAAATGCAGAGTCAAACAATGTTATTCAAGTCAAGTAAAGATGCATGTATTTCCACTGTTTGTTTAAAAACCTTGATAACGAAGGTGATCATTCATTTTCCATGCTGTTGAGTTTTGTTTGGACTGATGCCAATAAACCCCATTATATGTCTATTCAAGCCTTGGAAAACATAAGATTATAACATTGTAAAGATATTTGTGACTGTGCTGACAGTAATGTGTTGCAGGAACACCTGTTCTTTGTAATGGAGTACCTAAATGGAGGAGATCTCATGTTTCACATCCAAGATAAAGGCCGGTTTGATCTGAACAGAGCCACGTAAGTCCTATTGTCTTTTCATGTCAATATCACATCGATTGCAGTTGATTAACCTGTACTTAATAAATGTTTGTCTTCAGATTTTATGCTGCTGAGATCATAGTGGGACTGCAGTTCCTCCACTCCAAAGGAATTATTTACAGGTAATCAATTTTCTCCTGCTTATCCAAACATCACCACTTAAAACAAAATTGTTGTGAATAAATGATATACCTAACAGGGATCTGAAGCTGGACAATGTCATGCTAGACAAAGATGGACACATAAAAATTGCAGACTTTGGTATGTGTCGAGAAAATGTATTTGGAGAGACCAGAGCAACAACATTTTGTGGAACACCAGACTACATTGCACCAGAGGTAAGCTTAAAAAAAAAAAGGACATTTTGTTGTAGTTCCTTATTGCTAATATAACTGTGTATTATCAGATCCTGCTAGGACAAAAGTATACTTTCTCTGTGGACTGGTGGTCATTTGGTGTCCTCGTGTATGAGATGCTGATTGGTCAGTCACCTTTCCAAGGTGATGACGAGGATGAATTGTTTGAGTCCATTCGGACTGACACTCCGCACTATCCCCGCTGGATCACAAAAGAGTCCAAAAGCCTTCTTGAACTGGTAATTTATGAATATTTTATATTCACACATGATGCCATACATTCGCTTATCAGCATAAGTGCTACCAAATACAGTGTGATGCCCATATGACCATTTCATTTCCCATGGTCGTGTAATATTAGTCTGATTTCACATTAGCCAAAATAAATACATGTAAGTACAATACGTGTTATTAGCAGATCAACAAATACAGTGACTTCAGTTATGATATATTATAATATTTGAACAAGTAAGAGGGGGATGCAAGATGGTGGCGCATATAGATACAGCGGCCTGGAGCTCCTACCACTGGCACCGTACTGGTCTGGTGATGCTCTAACATAATTTCGCTGTGATTTTATATCACAATGACAATAAATACATTAATCAATTCATTGATACATTGATTGAAGGATTGTCATACATTTTAAATACTTATTAATACTAAAATTAATATTGATAGATTTTAAAAATTGATAAAAAATTTGTATTGCAAAAAAACTACAGTAGTCTAAGATCTCATGGTTCTTATACTAATAAACACATAAATAAATAAATAAATAAATAAATATCAAGACAACATTAATTTGAACATGTCTCTTTACCAGTTGTTTGAACGAGATCCCACTCGGCGGTTAGGTGTGGTGGGGGATATTCGTACGCATCCGTTCTTCAAAACTATCAACTGGACAGCACTAGAGAAACGACAAGTAGACCCACCGTTCAGGCCCAAAGTGGTACGTTCCTGTGGTCTAGATACTAATGCTATGATTTTATGTTCGTTTCCATGTAGCTGACATAAAGTCTAACTGTGATTTATGTCTTTCTCTGCCAACAGAAGTCCCCCAGTGACTGCAGCAACTTTGACCGAGAGTTCCTGAGCGAGAAGCCCCGGCTCTCTCATGCAGACAAGAACCTCATTGAGTCCATGGACCAGGCTGCCTTTGCCGGATTCTCCTTTGTCAACCCCAAACTAGAGCAAATGATTAACAAATAACACACAGGAACTGGATCACATTTTGGTGTTACGCCAGGATGCAGGCTCCCACAGGATATCAAGTTGTCCTGCCTGAATACATGTTTCAGTGTAATATACAGTAGGTGTAAAGTTGATCACAATCCAAATACTTATTAATACTAAAATAAGTATTAATAAGTAACAGGTGTTGGATGAGTTGCCAGGTACTTGAACTGACAAAGCGTGTGTATATATATATATATATGGGAGCAGCTTTATTTTTTGTGTATATTTCTGATTTTAAGGGACAAAACATACTGGATATCCATGTGAAGTAATTATACTTATGTAGGTTTTATGTGTAAAAGGTAAGGGAAGCCAAACAAACCCCAGTGTTGCTATATTAAATGCTGGATATCAACATTTGCTATTTTATATGTGGCTTTATAATACAGTCCACCAAAATAGTTATTTAATAATTATGTCATGAGACTAGAAGTTGAATCTGTATCAAATTATATTATGTGGCAAGAGAAGGGTAGTAGTTCTTTATTATGTGTTTACTAGTACAAGATTTGGTTTAAGAAAACATTGACCTTCCACAATTTTTACTTTCTTCAGTTTTTTTTAGACCTCCTCCTATTTATTTGTAGAGATTTAAAAAAATACAAAAAGAAGGCTAATTGTCTATTGCCAATTATTGGGAATTTTATTGTGTATTTGTTGTCCACTGATTTTGTATGATGTGAGGAACAATTATCTTGAGTAATACTTACAAATCAAAATTTTCTTGAATCTAGACATTTTAACAGAGCAGTTATGCTGTACACTCCTGTTTTATTAACTTTTACATATTATGAATAAATTGAAGGTGTAAAAGCTGTTGTTTGCTGCGTGTTTATTGGTTGTTTATGCTGTTATGCATGTATTTATTGTTTAACTGAAACATGATTGTATGAGGTGGTCTACTGCCACCTAGTGCTCACATTCTAAATGACATCTGCAGAATAAGCGGTTGACCTGCCGCGTCCTCTGTCCCACTGGGTGAGCAAAGTGCTCCCGCCAAATACTGCTTAAAGTGACACTTTTTGGAGGATATGGCCAAAACGCTATATTTTTTAGGATATAATATTTTGACACCGTTTCACTTTACACAAACACCTTTACTCGCGTTGTACAAAGTCGCTGAGTGTTCCCGTTTCTAATGTTACAACAATATTTATTCTGTGCACAAAATGAATATGTGCGGTACACGGGTCGATCATTTAAAAAACTCAATATTGTTTTGATGATAAGACAAACACAAATATAATACAGAAACCCACAGTACAGACTTCTCTTTGCCGGGAATAAAATCGCACTTTGAAACTTTGCTCAAACTAGACATTATTTTTCTCTCTTAAGAGGCGCAGTTTTTAGAGGCTAGATCTTTCTTTCTTTCTTTTTTTCTTTCTTTCTTTTATAGTGTGCGAACATGGAAGTCAGGCGATGCAGGCTCAAAGGCACAGGCAGCAGAACATGCGCAGTTGCCACTTGTGCCATATTGGAACGAGGTCGTGAAGTGCGTCAAGTTGGTGATATTTAACAAACGGAAATGGCAGGATTTATCTTTGCACATCCAGCAATGGCGTAGATGAATCTGGCCCATTAACTCAGTGAGATGGATGAGAACAACAAGAACAAGTGATTTCAGTAACACGTTTTCTTATTATTGTGTAGGCCTAAAGGTTTGATCTACTTTTTATGATACTGATTAGACATTCTTTAATAGATAGCATATTATTACTCTGCTTATCATCTTTAAAGAGCAATTTAAAAGCCATAATTTAGTTAGATTCGGCGTCGATTCACTTTGGAGCGACGTTGCATGGGCTGCATGTCTTTTATTATGGAGGGTTATACCGGGGCAGACGCGGGTGTGTTCGCCAACCTCGTACTGCTGTGGTGTGCGAGCAGGAGCAGAGTACGGACATCTACAAATCGACTTAGAAAAACTACTTAAGGGTAAGTAGCAAAATTGGCGACTAAATATTCACTTACCTTGTGTTGTGGCATACTATTTGCAAGTGATGTTTTGTCCTGTGGTTCCGCGCTCGCCTTTTTTCCCGTCTCTCAAGAAGATGAGTCGGTGTCGAGTGCGGCGCCCGTTCTGCTGCTGCTGCTCGTAGCTCCTGCTGCTGCTTCTGGCCAAGTCATGACGTTCAGTAACTTGACTAGGACAGAGGTGAATTCCCCATGTGTCCTGAGGATCCACCGCCACACTTATTCAGCAATACCGCGATATTTGCTGTGAACACAACATCCAGATTGTTTCACTGATTCTGCCTGAGCCTCAGTGTGAAAGTTCGAGGCGCGGGGCCATGGCGTTACTGACTGTCGCCAAATCTGTTGTCTGATAATAGCAGAGTATCACAAGTCATGCTTGCTGTGTTGTGTATATAATGTGTCACTGACTTATCTATAATATAATAATTGTACCTGTCTTTTGTGTGAGGGTTTTGTGTGGAAGTTTTTGGACCATTATTGTTAATACAATTAACACCATTAGAAAACCTAAAGCGAAATCAAAGCATTCATTACATGTGAAAACACACTTGGCATCTTTATGTCAGCTGAGACACACTGCCCCATTCTCTCCTGAAACTTGCCTAATGTGTGTTGTGCTGTATACACAGGCTACTAGATCAAAACCTATAGGTTGGCCTGGTTGATTTTTAAAACACAACGTATAATCTATAATCTGCAGTGAGATGTTGTGTTTTCATGCTCAAGTTTGTTGATGTTAAATGTCTAGCTGGAGCCTTTTGGCATTCTCTTGGTAATCTTGGTGCTTCATTCACTTAACACCACTAAGCCTATAACACATTGAGATTCCATCTTATAAGCAGTGTTGGGAAGCAACTAAATACCGCTTTTTGATTGCCTGTATTCTGTTCTAGTTATTTTTTCATTTCTTAACGCATAGAAATACATGGCATTACTTGATTACACAAGTTAGGCTTCAAACTGCACAATATTATTTAGAAAAATAAGACACTTGCGGCAGCTCTTGTGGTGAGTGCATGTGTGATTTCCCGTTCTCGAATTAGACATAAATTAACAAAATAAGTTCAAACATACATAAAGCTGTTTGTTTGCATCTTTACACTATAGTTTAAAAGCAACTTAATGTAAAAGTATACAGAATATAGTACTGTGATTGGACCTTGTCACAGCCTACATCACAAAATACATTTTAATTAAGGTATTTAGTATTCTGTACTAAATACATTTTCAGAGTATTTTTTTTCATCACTGCTTGTATGTTAAGTGCTGAGAAAATCACAGAATCAAAGAGTTTCACTTCAGTGTTCCCTTGATTTGTCTGACTTGTCCATAGGCTATACACTCTTTGGGGAAGTTGCATGTTTTCCTGTTTGGGGTGGTCCTCCCTATTCCTCAAACTTCCACAGGGTAGAACTATGCATTATTGTGCATAAATGGGTAATTATTACACCATTAGACTACACGAGTGAATGGGTTGCTTGATTTTTTTGGAACGAAAACCTTTTAGTGCAAAGAAAAAAGAAGAAAACAATAACTGGATTGTTGTCTGACTTTGCAGATAATTTTTACTTAAATTATTTCCTTTATTTTAGTCTTGATTTTTGAATGGTTTAACACTGTAACTTTCTTTGGCTTCATATTCATAATGGCCATTGGTGTAATGTGCATCAATAAAACCTTGCTTTAAAATATTCCCTTTATCTATCACTATTGGGTGGAGCTAGAGTGACGGGAGGAGTCTGGGATGGGGCAGCGGGTCAAAGGCAGGGTTCATCCTGGGTGTCGCAGAGGTCACTGTGGCAACGTGATGGTCTTGGGGGGTGCACTCGGACTGTGCCCCTGGATTTAATAGAGACATCACTTGTGACAATGATAAGCTTGACAGGCATTCTGAATGGACTTAACATTCTCCTCCACCATGACACCCTGCCACCCCCTTTGCTCTTTCACACCCCACATCTTTGCCCATTAAACTGTTTCATTATCTGTTTCAATAGTTGTCATGATACCTTGATACTCAATACCATCTTCTATACCATGTTTATTATGAACAATGTTTCCATGTAGTCTTACACAGGTTCTGTTATAGATGTTTGGGTTTGTTTTGTTGTTTTTTTTTTGTTTTTTTCAATATCTACTTAAATCTTTAAATAGAATACAGCTTCTATACTACTGCTTCCTAAATTTAAAACTGTGCCTCAAAATGTAATCAAACTATCCAACAATGTAAACAAAACATGTGCTGCAGCCCCCACCACCCGCCATCCCTGTCGCAAGCTGGGCAAACAAAAATTGTACAGAAATTCTGCCTGTTGCTCAATCATGATTTTGGAGATGTCTTTATGAATGACAAACAGACAAAACAACTTTATTTAAACTTCTTGAGATTCCTTCTATCTTCCAGCTTCACTTTTTAATAGCTGGAGATCTCCTTTATTTACTCCTTTATATGTTGGTTAAAAATGATGTAAAAGTGTAACAAGCAGCAGGTTTTCTCAAAGACTCGGCTATTTCCATTTAACCAACTGCCTTTGTTTCCCTGCAGTCCTTGAAGTTGTCCGGCCTTGAGGGGGCACCAGCATGAGTCAGGATTCAGAGGAATCGGGTAAGAGCAGTCAGACTGCTGGTAACAGTGAAAATAACTGTTTTCTAAATGTGTTGATACGTGTTTGTGTATGTTTAGGGGGAGACTCTGCCCAAGATGTGCCAGATTTTAACTGGGACGATTACCTTGAGGAGACAGGGGCTTTATCCGTACCACATCATGCTTTCAAACATGTAAGTGCTGTTCAAGTCTTTTCACTCACTGTTTGTATGGTATAAACACAGACAATGCAGTAACTTAAGTCTAATTATTAGCCAAACAGGAAGTAAAAGGTTCCCCAAATTTGTACTTGTCAGTTGTACAGCACAGAAACCTCTGCTACTGCTTTCACACTGATGTTACTTTGCCCCAGAGTAATACTTCCACTACCCTCCTACTACTTTCAACATTGCTTTTGGTTGTGGGTAAGAAGAGGCAATACCATTGACATACCATTAGCATTAGACTGCACATGAAAGCATGTCCAAAATGTTCTTAATTAAAATAGTTTTAAACAGTGTTATCGTATTATTTAATTGTGTGTCTTAGGTGGACCAGGACATGCAGACAGGACTTACCCCTGGTATGAAGCTAGAGGTCTGTCTGCGCAATGAGCCTGACCAGCCTTACTGGGTTGCAAACATCATCACCACCTGTGGACAACTACTACTGCTCCGATATGAGGGTTACCAAGACGACAGGCGGGCTGACTTCTGGTGTGACATCATGACTGCTGACTTGCACCCACTGGGATGGAGCCGACAGCACGGCAAGACCATGAGGGCACCCGAGGGTGAGTTTTGAATCAAGACATCTGGCTGCCTTGTCGGTCACTAGCTTCTACTTTCTGTTTGAATGCAGGAGGGGCTGTAAACTCTGTTAACACAATCTGATTACAACCTTGTATTTAATGTGATTGTCTCTCAAATTAACTCTGCAAGATAAGACCTGGTCCCAGACTTGCTCTTTCTTTAGTATAACAAAAAGTGTGTAGTAATAAAGCTTTCCAAAGAAGACATTGTCGAATGCATATTTTTACCTCTATTTCTTGCATCATTGAATGCAATAATTTAAGCTAGATTTATATATTTAAAAATCTGTTTCTTCATTTGTAGCTGTTTGTGAGAAGCACCAAGACTGGGAGCTTTTGCTGGAAAAGGCTCTGGCAGAAGACTGTGGCGCACCTGCCAATCTTCTCGAATTGGTACGACATTGGCATTTTTCTGTCTGTATTTAAGATGTGCAGTCAGTTGTCCTTCAGTCTGGTCACAATAGCGCTAAAATAGTGTTAGTCTTGGTAAATAGTTTCTATTCAAATGTAGGAGAAAATCTAGTCTAATCTGTAAGAGACTATTTCATTTTGATGTATTGGTTTAGCAGTGTGCAATTAAATGCATGCTGAAAGCATGCCTTTTCTAATGTTTAGATAAAATGAAACCATACATAAATTATCTGTTAATTTCTTCATTGATTAACCCTTATTTTTTTGCTCTTGTTCATGCTGCTTACCTGTGTCCAATTCAAATCCCTACCATCAGACTCCTGTATTCTGCGGTATTGTCCGTGGGTTCACTTAATGCTGTGGTTTCCTCTGTCCCCAGCCCCTACGCGGGAAAGACCCAATGGAGCTGCTGAGTGTGGGCTGTTATGTGGAGCTCCAGGACAGTGTAGAACTGGGCCAGGCATGGGCAGCAGAGGTGGAGGAGAATGTTGGTGGAAGACTCAAACTGCGTCTTGTGGGCACTGAGGGTTTACCAGATACACCAGCGGCCTTATGGCTGTTCTACCTTCACCCGCGCATCCACCCCCCTGGCTGGGCAAAGGAGAACGGCTACACCCTCAAGCCACCCTCTGGTTAGTCATGTATTTTTCTATTCATTTATTTTGGATTGGATTTTTAATTCCATTATTGAACAGAAAAAAAGTCATGCTATGTTTGCTATGCTATGCTTGTTTAGTATATGAATTTCAGTGTTATCAATCTTAATTATCGAGCTCCTACGCATAGGTTAAATGTTATCTGCCAACATCAGTTCTTCTGTTTGGTATTTTACATTTTTTATTTGATAATAATATATATTGTTTATGTTTATATTTTATGTATTATTTATTATTATTTGTATATCTATTTATTCAGAGCTACTGGCGTTGCGGACAGAGGAAGAGTGGAAGGAGGTAAAACAGAGAATTAGTGAGCTGCCTGAAGATGATGCTCTCACAGCAGAGTTGACGAAGGTAGAATTATTTGCTCTGTTGTGTAATTTGAGAGCTCAAAGAGTTAGGATATGTTCCAACGGGTGTGTTATTTTTCTGGTTGTTTTAGGATCAGCCTGTCATAGTGCCACACACTTTTAAAGAAGGGATGAAACTGGAGGCTGTTGACCCTGCAGCTCCTATCTCAATCCGACCATCCTCTGTAACCAAGGTAACAGACTCTACATCACTAAAGCTGACTTTCCTCTGCATCTACACTTACAGGCACATCTAAATGCTACTGACTAATTTTCCAATTTTCTATTCATAACATTGTTAAAGAGTGGTTTATTTCAAACAATTTACATAGCTAAACAGTGATTCATCTTATAGTGCATTGACCTTGTAAGCAAGTTGTAAACATCTTGTGTCCCTGGTTCCTTATCATTATTGATTAAAAATGCTGGTGGTCAGTTTTCAATATTTTTTTTTTAAAGATGACTAATTACAGAATGTCCATGTAGTTTAGGCACCGTCACAAATTGTCAATAAAAGCATTTTAGCCTCTTATTGTTGCTTGTAATGATTAATTGATACTTATCAGAACCTGCTTCTCACTTTGTATTATAGGTCTGTAATGAGCTGTACTTCTTGGTGACAATGGATGATCTTTGTGGGATGGAGGACTCTGAGAGTCCAGGACGTTCCTTTCTGTGCCACAGAGACAGTCCAGGGATCTTTCCAGCTCAGTGGAGCCTCAAAAGCGGACTGACACTTTGCCCACCACCAGGTTTGTTTAGTCTGATTTAATTCTCTCAGGAATGATACTGTGATCTGAGCTCCCATTTCATTTTGTACGCTCATGTTTCCCTGTTTTGCTTTTTGTATTTTTTCATGTTTAGGGTACCAGGGCCCAGACTTTGATTGGGCAGACTACCTCAAACAGTGTGGGGCAGAGGCTGCACCTCAACAGTGTTTTCCAAATGTAAGTTATGATTCATATTCACACTGTGGTGTGCTTAGCTCTGCAGATTGCTATACAGCATTGTTTATGTCATGCTATTGTGTCAAAATGTTTGCTAGAAAACAAAAACCTCATGCCGATGTTGTCTCTCAATTGACTGGCCATTTCTTTTATTTATTCAACGCTACATTTGCCAACATTACTACTTACAGATGCAAATAAATTCCAAGGCATTTACTGGTTAAAATAAAATGCCTTTATTAATTCACAGCATGTCTTAATGGACTACTTTAAAAGTCCTGACGCGTTTCAGCCTCTGGATTTCCTCAGGGGACAAACAGAATTATGAGTGAGCCACATGAATTAAATACAGAAAACACATCAATAGGGGTGTTCCACCTGGAAGAGAAGGAGTGGAGATTCACCTGTGGACACTACCTGCGACACTACACAAGATGGCAGTATTAGAACCACATGAGAACATAGGATATATAAAATATATAAACACTCATGTACACAAAAATGCACTAGACACTAAACACTACTACTTATCTTTAATTACATATACTGTATGTATCTTTTACCTTCTAGGAACAGAGTGAACACAGCTTTAAAGAAGGAATGAAACTAGAGGCAGTCAACCCGCTGTCACCAGAGAATGTTCATGTGGCCACAGTCACGAGGGTCACAGGCCAGTACATCTGGCTCAGCCTTGAAGGTGAAGGATTTTTTTAATGTCAATTTATGTATGAATGTAAACGCTTGCTGAGATTTGATATTACTTTTGAAATGTTTTGGTTGTATGTCATCAAGGATGTCAAAGGCAAATAAGTGTCTTTTTTTGTTTTCAGGACTAAAAACACCAATGCCTGAGTTGATGGTTCATGTTGACTCCCTCGACATCTTTCCAGTCAGCTGGTGTGAGACAAACGGATATCCACTCGTCCATCCTATTAAGCCCCCAGGTAACTTGCTTTTCCATTCCACTTTGATCCATTTAATATCCAAATATCCTTTTTTGCAATATCTAGGTTTTATTTTATGAACTAGAATCTTCCATATTAGCATATAATCTATGAATTTGACATAATAAGAATGTCTTCCTTTTTCAGTTGAGAAAGATAGGAAGATTGCTGTGGTCCAGCCAGAGAAGCAGTAAGCATAGAAAGAACTTAAGTAAATAAACCCTACAATGTATTATGACTAAGTTATGAATACTTTACAGAAGAGTACAACCAAAATCCTCTACACCTGATGATGTGAAACCACAATTAGCCAATCAATCAGAAGCAGGTGAGTATGTTTCTCTGCCTGGGACGGCCCTGCTATTAGTTTGGCTATTGTCCAAGGACTACCTGATCCTAAGCTACAGAATACGAGCTAGTAGATGATAATGTAATTGCGTTCTTGCCTGTTTGTGTTTTTTTGATGTACAGGACAGGGAAATGGAAAATATTGTTGTCCAAAAATCTACTTCAACCATCGCTGCTTCTCTGGGCCATACCTTAATAAAGGGCGTATTGCTGAGCTGCCTCAGTTCATTGGTCCAGGAAACTGTATCCTTGTTTTGAAAGAGGTGAGAGTGAAGCCCTGTAAAGTCTTCCTCATTTTTTATTTTGCTCAAATTAATGTTGCCATTTTCAACTATAATTCTTAGTAATATGTAAAAAAACATGCAAACAAAAAAACTATACATCAATCTTAACTGTACATACACCTCTTTACACACATGCACACCAGAGGCGATACTCCAAGGATCCTAGTGTTGAGTGTGGTTCAGTCCAGAGGACTGCACCAAAATGATTTTGATTTTTGATGTCCGAAATGTCACATATTCGCCATATGTAAAACAACAATATTGCATTGTTTGAGCAAGAGAAAACCTTGGAAAAGAACCCAGTGTTTGGGTTAGATTAGGCTCAGAATCAATATTTAAAGTCATAACTTAATAACTTTGGCTTCTGCTTTTTTTTGTATTCAGGTATTAACTCTGCTCATAAACTCTGCATACAAGCCAAGCCGTGTTCTGCGAGAGTTGCAGCTGGACCAGGAGAGCCGCTGGCAAGGCCATGGAGAGACGCTTAAAGCCAAGTGAGGAAAACACCAGTTAATTATTTTTGTTCTGTTCAGAAAAGATTGCTTTGTTAAACACATACAGCATTTAAAAGTGCCTCAATGGTTCCATTTAATCATCAGGTACAAGGGCAAGAGTTATCGGGCTACAGTGGAAATTGTCCGCACTGCAGACAGAGTGGCTGATTTCTGCAGAAAAACATGTATCAAGCTGGAGTGTTGTCCAAACTTGTTTGGGCCTCGCATGGTTCTAGAGCGCTGCTCAGAGAACTGCTCAGTTCTGACAAAGACCAAATACAGTAGGTGTCATCCAACTAAACTCAAACTTACTCGAAGAGTAAGCATATTGAGTGAATCATTAGTAATCCTGCATTGTCCTGCATTTGACAATTTGACAAAACAATTAATGTTTTTTATTTAAGTGTAATGCACCAGGTGCCGAGCCCAAAATAATAAAGAAAGATGTCTGATATAAATATGAAACTGTTAGAGATAACACAGACCCTCTCAGGAGGGTGTGTATGCATTTCTTAATTTGACATTTGTTACTTTATTATAACACAATAGCATATTACTATGGAAAAAAGAAGAGTAAGCGGGTCGGTCGTCCTCCTGGGGGTCATTCCAACTTGGAAGGTGGAGTCAAGCGGAGAGGAAGGAGGAGAAAGAGGAGGAAGCAGCAGTTTGTTCATAAGAAGAGACGCTC
>JACN01064546.1:0-17119 GCA_000787155.1 Scartelaos histophorus
CACCACCAGTTCAAGCCCCCTTTTCCACCCCCCGGCGCCCACCCTTACATGGCGTCACCGGCCACAGCCTACACCGGCTTTCCTTTGAGCCCCACCAAGCTCAGCCACCACCCCCAGTTCTCGTATATCTGAAGAGCAGGACCGGCCCGCACTACCTACTGACTAGGAAGGCCAATGGCAAGTGGACTGGAGCTGCCACCTGGGCGGGTAGAGCCTTTAGCAGAGCACAAAATCTGTGATGAAAAGAAGATTGAATAACGGTGTATGAGAAAGGAACACAGGAGAATCTTTATTGAAGTTATATGGTTAAAATGCATCGTTTCACATGAAATTCTATGAGTTTGTAGTTTGATCGTCAGAGCTACTTAGGCTCTGAGAGACGTTCAAAAATGCCAGTTAAAAGGAGGAGATTATACAAAATAGCTTTATGAGAGCACACCACAGAATAAATGAAATGAGAAAAAAGAATATGTCCTTTGCACATTACCTCCTGTTGCTTGTTGTTAGTGTTCAGAGATCCTTTTATAAAGCTGGAAATCATTTGTTATTGTTGCTGTCAAGCTGTTCCACCTTTCCTTATTGACGTTGCCTTGTAGCACATCCTCCCAGCCCCGTCAGCTGTGTTGAAACCATCCCAGTCCCTCATTAGCAAGGATCCAACACTCCTGTCTATGTTGGAGGCTGACGCTGTGTGCTGCTGCCGTCTCCTAGTGCCTTAACATGACCAGAGTCTCTTTCAGGAGCAGCGTAATAGATTGTACATTTAAATGGGCTTGCAGCACTTAACCCTTTGACTCTGAAGATACTTGGCTTATCACTATTATTTGTAGATATGTTATAAGTACTAGCAAATGTCTAACTTCAATTTGCTTTCTAACTCAGAGTATAGATTTACTTTAGCTAGAGGCTGCACATTTTAGGGCTTTGACTGAATGAGCTTTTTATGTACATATAGAGTGATTTGATATTTTGATAATCGATTTCTATTCACTATAGTACTTAATTCATAACAGTATTGTCACTGTTTACTGTAACTGCAATACAATCTAGATGGCCTCTGGGTTGCTGTGTTTTTATTTTTGTGCATTTAGGCTAGTCCTGCATTAACCCATTATACGTTTTGGGAGTGGCATAGACTAAGATAGATTATATTGTTTTATGTTTTTACTTTAATGCTTCAGTGTTTAAATAATATTGATTAACAGTATCATTGCTGGGCTTTTGAGTATTAGAGGTGTATTGGTAATCGTTTCATATTGTGTGAGACAGAGCTTTTGTCTGTGTATTAAACCTGCCGTCAGTTTTGATACATTCCTTCAGGGTGGAAGCATAGCCTTGTGTGTAGTGTAGTGTCTTTACCTGTTGTTGTAAATCCGCTAGTATTTGACTCCAATCAGCACCAAAGACTGTTCATGAATCATTTCTGACGCATGGTCGATACTATTTCCTCTCTCACCTCCTAGCATATTGTTGCAGTTATCAACATTGGAATATATCGTATGTTTTCTCTCTTTTTAAAACTGACTTGTCTGGGTTTTATTTTCTGAGCTATGTTTGGCAAAATGTATTTGGAATGTATTGATACTAAGCTGCTACGTACTGATGATCTGCCACTTCTTAGCTGTGAATTTAGAGGATTAATCTCTTAACTAGTCTGCATTCTCTTTGTATTGTACTCGTTATGATAAAATACAGTAGGAGTGGGTTTTATTTTGATTATACCGTATAGTGAATGCTATTCCTATGCTAGTGCCTCTGTATATTAGCTTTGTTGTTTTGAAGTGATTGTAACTGCTGTAATGGAAGTTTTCATTTTTATTTTCATGTCGCTTTTTAGTGTGTGTGAATTTTATGTGTGCATTTAGCATCAGTATTTCTCCAAAAATCTAGACTGGGTTCAATTATGGATTCTGTAAACGGTATGTCATAGATGTATTTTAGTTTGATTCTGAACACAGCTTTTTCCGTTCTCCGACTGTATTTGCAACTCTTTGTACTGTACAACTAGTGCCTTCCTCTAAAACAAAATGGCTGTCACATAATGTTTAGCTTAGCGGGTTAGGCATTTGTCACTAGTTCCTCTCTATGGGAATCTGTTATTTTTTCATTTAACGACCCGGGAGGAGTTTGTTTGTAGATTTAAGATGTGCTCTGATAAAAATTTACATTAAAAAAAATCACAGAATCCTAAAATAGTACAAGTCAGGGATTTGTCCTCACCAAGAACACTGCACAGTACTCAAAATGTAGGGCCTGCTCAAAGTCAAATTCAAAGCTTTATTTACATTTGAATGTATTGTAGAACTCAAATATAGTGGTTTTTTTTGCATTTTAATGGCTTCAAAGCAATTTCTGCAATTTGTCATTTGTGATTTGTTCATTGTTAGTAGATATTATCATAGTAGAAATCATGAGTTTAAGTCAGGGCTTTCCTTTAAATGCTTTATCATCAATCATATTCAAAGTTTAGGTCCAAAGTTGATTGCTTCTTGTCTGATCAATTATTTTGTAATGATTTTGGCTTTGTTATGTAAGCATATAAGTATATTTTGTGTACTTGACTTGCTACTGTGTTGACGATCTTAGTGGATAGTACTCTCTACTTCACATTAATGAAAAAAGTGTAACCTTGTGTTGTGCAGCCTCACTCACAGTTGTTTTCCATACGTTTCTATTGCTGTCAGCTCAGCACCTGTGATGAGATTGTCCCACCTCAGTGCTGGTAATCCCCCACCACTTTGTCTTGATTGAATTGGACAGATAATCTACCTTGCAGCCTTATGTTGACAGATCAAAATTCACCCGGGGTTATGGAGTCCAGCTGCCTTTAATATCAGGCCTAAAGAGAACCCGTCTACATCCCTAAAAAAGTATGCAATTCTAAGTGTGCCTTTACATGGTGGTAGGAATTCTTTGGCTAAAAGAAAGTACATTGTTAAATATTTGGACCTTTAGGCCTGTTGCTTATCGGCATTTCCCCCCAAACTGTAAAAGGATCGTTTCATTGAGGTACTGGGCTGAATAAAATGTATGATTTAAAATTTCTTTGTATCACAGTTAGCACAATGTTGAGTTGTACTAGACAAATTATATACAGTTGGTAAATAGAAACGTTACTGTTCTAAATACGTGTAGTTTCGTGTGGCTTATAATTTTGTTTTTGATTTCTTAAGTGCTACACTAGTTTGACATGTAGCAACTGCACTGTGCAATATTCAACAATATGAGGACTGGGAAATGATTATTGTTTGGATGTAATAATGTGTGTCTTACCAGTTTGCGGTTGTTTTCTTCCCCCTCTGGTTCTCAGTGAGTTTCGATGTGACCAAGCCTTATGTACTTTGTCACAAAAAGCGGGTTCCTTCTTGGTGACTCTTATTGGTTAGTGTCAAATTATGAATTGATGGCGTACTATGTCAAGATTCACTTTGAATTAAAAAGGATCTTTTGCTTCAGTCATTGTCTTTGTGTCATTTATAACACTCAACTGTCTCTGATATTTATAGTACATAGTTGGTTATATTTATAAACCTGTACTAACTATAAGCACAGTGTCCACAGTTACAGCAGATTGCATTATTTGAACAATGTTGGTTATGAAACTGTAAGCCTTCTGGTCTTTTATATTTTTATCTCCTTAAACTAAATTATTAACAATTTCTCCAGCTAAAACATGTGTCTTGTTTCCAGGCGTAAACAGATCTGATTGATTGATCTGACTCTGCCTAAATAGGTGCAGAAAGTCCTTTGTTTTTCCACCAGGGGGCGCAGTTCCTCTCTAAAGCACGTGTCACTTTTTCATCTTCGCTCTAACTCATTTACCCGTGGATTTATTACAATATTCAGCCCAATTATTTTGTGTGACTCACTGTCATTATTTTCCAAACTGAATTTTCATCCCTCCGCGCGCAATCTACGTCGAAGAAATTGGATTGGCACGCTCCATTTACGCATCAGAGGAAGATCGATTGTGACCTGCACTTAACACGGGGTCGAAAAACTTTTGGTAAGTTCAAAAGTGCACTTCATATGAAAGCCGCACACAATTAATTGCATGATTTTGAGCCATTAGGGATTAGGATTTTAATAGTAGATGGATCCTTATGGGCTCAGTGTATCAGTGTAGGCAACAACAATTGGATGTTTTGATTTAGTTGTTAATGTTTTTTTTCTTATGACTTACAAATAACCCTAGTTGTTAGTCTAGACTTGGGGTATGATTTATTTATTTAGCTCAGATTCGTAGCTTTAGATTGAAGGCTGCGCTTGTGGTTTCCGGAAATGTGGACGCCTTGACGCAGAGATGGAGCGCGCTTTCGCCTTGCGGTCGCAGTAGGACTTTTCAGACAGAGACGCGGTAAGACGCGCTTAGACACACAGCAGCTCTTTGTTTTCATCCACCCAGCAGCCCTCATCCTCTCATGGCGAGCCCAGCCGTGACACATCTCGGTCGGATGCCTTTCTCCAGCTCAGCGCCTTTAGATGTTCTCCAGCCTGGATCATAGACTGTGCACGGTCAGGATTAACGAGTGACCGATGGCTCCAAAACACGCGCTCCTGTCCGGGGTCGGAGGGCTTCGTTTTAAAGACGACCCCTGCTCTTTCTTCCCGACAGCCGCAGCCGCATGGACCCGCACCTCTGGATCTAAGCGCGCCGGGAGGAGCGGGGCGCGGAGGGAGAGCGGGATGCTGGCGCGGAGGACTGCGACTGTGTGCGCGGTGCTGATGCTGGTGATGCAGGGCTCCTCGGCCGCTGAAGGTAAGACTGTCGAGCTGGCCAACCTGTAAGAGTGGACCTTATAAAGAATATTCCACACTGATATTCCCTCACACAAAAATACTGAGCACTACACTTATTTTACTACCTTTTGCCCTTTAGTGTCTAAACATTTGCCTCTCCATGATTAGCTCAGTGAGTGGATGTGCAGAGGAATTTAACAGCCAGCATGAATTATTAACTCTAAATCCCAGCTGCTTTGTTTCCAAATGGTGTTTGACTATAAGATTTAGATTTTTGTCCTATAATCATCGTTTCTCTCAGTATAAACATATAGGTTATTGATAGTTAATATTTTGATTTGAGACCCTATATTCAGCAGTGCTTTAATGCTATAGTCTGTCGCAAGTTTCAAACGCCTCAGTAAATCAGCCGGAAAGACTAAAATGCTGTTTTTTTATGTGAATGGATACACAAAGGCACTCAAAAAAGTCGACTTTATTCTGATGCTTTACACCCTCGCCTCAGAAAGCCCATTCAGTTGCTTTAGTTTCTTTGCATTTTTCATTCCTGTGTGTACTACAAGGGTTTGAACTCCAACTCACGAGGGACGACCAACATTTAGCCCAGACAAATTATTTATTTATTCCGCTCCTTTATGGAAAACAATGCCTCACTGGAGAATTCTTTGTTGAAGTAACGTTGGACAACTTTAGGTTAGGCCTGTAGTATCGCCTTTGTTAACTGAACTGAATCTTGGCCTCACGAATAATCATGAAACCAAAGAAGATACATTTTTGGAGCAGTTTTTTTTTTTATGGCTATGTAGCAAAAACCTTAAATACACATATATGTTTGGATATTTTTAAGTAAAATTGTACTGATACCGATATACTAATCGATACTAAAACCAGCACTGAATCTATACAATTTGAATGATCAATGCTAAAAATACAAAAAACTGTATCAGATCACATGGGAATCTGAAATATTATTATTATTATTATTATTAGCTTGAATAATACAGAAAGAAACATTCCAGACAAAGCAGTAACATCTCCATGAAGAAAAGCAACTGATGGACCCACAACCAAAAAGTAAATGTAATGTGCATCTTTAAACCTTCTAAATGAGAAACATATTTTTACTTAATTATAGCAACAAAATGGATAATTGTCTAAAATATCTGCATATGAAAAAACTAAAAATGTAACGTCATAAAGTCATTGCAGCTCATTGCAGAATAGACCATCCTAGTGTAATAATAATGCTGTTTATTAAGTTCTATAGGAAAATAATGTTTAATAAAGATGGAGGTCAAGGGAAATGAATAATGTTTAAATGCAGATTTTTGTTAAAACAAGACTTTGGGGTTTAGTCTATAATAGAAATGATCAGCTCAGCATTTGTGAATTTACCTTTTGGATATTTCATGTCAAAATGCAGTGTGATAATCTGAAAACCAGTAACTTCAATTTTGATACTAAGAAAAAGGCTTGATATTGGACACACATTTTGATTCCAACATCTCCATGGAGAAAAGCTTTTGACTGGCACTCCCCCAGAAAAGTTACACAATGCACCTTTAACTTAAGTGAGACATTTAATAATATCATATTTTTGGCCCTGAATCAATGACTTGAAAACATTGCCAAGTACAAAGAGGCCACTTCTTCCTCTTCAGCGCTCGGATGATTAGCTGAAAATGAACACACACAGATTGACTTTAATAGTTTGTCAAAAACCGTCTGACCACATGAGGACACTTGGTCACTTTAGACTGAGCCCCTGCCGGTGCTGGAGTGACCCACACTTAGTCACTACAAATATAACATCATATGGACAAAGATTTTATTCACACTTATATTTTATAGCTGTGTATTCAGATGGGCTCCACAGGGATGATCTGGTCTCAGGACACTGTGTTCCTTGGTGCACTGTGTCTTAAAGAGCCTTTACATTTTCAGTAATCAATCCAGACAATTAGGTGGTGGTGTGACACGCTGAGGACTGTGCACTGTTTTATACTAAATATTAAAGAGAACATATTGTGTAATAAAGAGGTGAACAATAAAAGGGTCCAGGTATCTCTGTCATGCAAAGTCACAGGTGATAAAACAACAGCTCACCCTAGTTTATTTCAAACAATGTCGCCATTTTCGGCATAATTCTGGTATATTTTTAACATATTGAACATCTCCTTATTCTTCTTATCTTTATTCTTCTGTTTTTAGAGTTTCCAATAAGTCGGAACGTCATGATAACAACATTTGAAGCACAATATATTTCTCTAAAGAAATACTTTCTGCCACTGACACTATAACAATAAGGCAAAATAATCCCAGTAAATCATTATTTAAATAAAATGTCTCATTAAAAGGCATGAGCTGCAACAAATACACAGCAGAATAAACAATAATTAGCTGTTAGAAATCATTTATTCAACCCTCTACACCTCACATATTCACACATACAACAGAAATAACCAAACCCTACTTTTATAAGGAATTTCTACACATGATAAATATTGAGCTAAGTCAGTATAGTAATTACAATGACAGGATTACCAAAATCAATAAACTGGTACAAAAGAATAAATACTAAAACTAGTTTTGGCTCTGCCTGCTGTTTTGAATAAATATAATTTCAGAATAAAATCACATAGACAAAGTGGGACATGTCCAGAATACTTTTAGAGATGCCCTTTTCAGAACGTGTATACAATATAATATAAAACCACATTATTTTCTGTGGGATGTTCTCACTCTATTTTAAAAAAAAACATGAAATTATCATTGTTATATTGAAATCAATATGGACTATTTGGCCTTTTCCTTAGTATCTAAAAACACATATAATAATAAATGATGACGACACTGCTTGGCTTAGTGACATTTCATGAAAGGATTTTGTTCCCATGTCAGTGAAGGTAATGACAGAACCTTTGATGAGGCTGTTCTTTCTAGAGCTTTGGTCCTGCTTCACTCTATTCACTATTGAAACACCACTCACAATGATGAGCACATTTGCATTCACCTTTTGGGGATTTTGAATGAAGAGACCCAGATCAGAGACTATATTGCCAGTTTTGAAAAACATTTACCGCCCACTCATCCTCCACCAAATCGTCTGCTTTATCCACAATGGTGCTTAGGAGCTAGTGTAGCGTTGTAGCAGTGTGTAGCGCTCTGGCCAAAGAGAGATCCTGCAGTATTTGAGTTCCTCGTCTGTGTTTTTGCTATGAAGACGTGTGGGAGGGTGGTGCTGGACAGGTGTGTGCGTCTGTTCGTTTTGGTGTGTTTTTGTGGGCCATTCGGACGTGTGGAGGTGTTGTACTTTAATAGGTCTACAGAGATGTTCCTCCTCAGTCAAAAGATCTATTGGTTGGCGTTGCCATGGGAACAGATCTGCAGCCAGTACTTTTCTCACTGTGTGTCTGTGTTTGTCAGTCAGGGATTTAAATAACCTCCCAGCACCAGTGGAGTCTGTTTCTTAATAGTCACATGACACCTCGACTTATGTGAAACATGAAACATCCAAAATGATCTGAAATATTTGTCATGTTTGTTTACTTTGCAGTGACGAGGATCGCCGTTAGCTGCAGTTTGTGTGTTGGTTATGTAGTGGAAATATTAAAGATGTTCTGTGTAACATTTCTAGTGGAGGGTCACCTGCTTGTCTCCATGCAAATGTCATTGCTGCGTAGAATGTTCCACAGTGTAGATTATGCCTGTCTGTCACGAGAGAGGCAGGTTACAGCACTACCCGACTCTATAATGCAGATCTGTGGAGGAATTAATGGGATTAATGTATTTTTGAGCAACAGAAACACCTGTAATGAATAAGTGCTGGATGGAAATGTTTAAAGTCATACCATGAAATATTCCAGGCAAAGTTGTATCGTCTCCATGGAGACAAGCAGCTGCTGGACCCTGACTGAAGGATTTGTGGATGATATATTATTATATGGTAGGCCTATAGATTTAAGATTTAATATAAATATAAATATACAATATAAATGAACTAAATAATTAAAAACTAAAAATAAATAGTGATTAATCCATCTTGCCATTATTAATCAATCATCAAATTAGTTTCAGAGGTATTAAATATGAAGTCATGTATCATGTTATTCCCATGTAAACCTTGACGTGTTTCATTGGTCACAGTCAAGCTAAAATATTTGAGTGATTAAAATTGATTCACAATCGTTCTTTACTGATTCAGTAAAATACATTTTCCACAATCTAATTGCATTTGACACATCTGACGTGTTATTGACTTCAGAAGGTTGTTACATCATTGCAAACCGTGCTGTCAAAGTCTACCTATGTGTCTGCTTGAACGGGGTCCACAGATTCAGTTTAAATACGCTGTGCACTTACAGGCTCTGTCATCATATGTGGAAAATTGCTTGTTGGATGTGAGTCGCCACATCAATTTTTTTTTGTTTTTGGACTGGTTTCTGCCCAGAAGTTAACAGAGACAACAACACACCCAGAGAATACAAACTGAATAAAATCATGCATTTTAACGTAAAGTTACATATAGAACCCACATTTTCACACATTTCTTGATGTGTAGATTTGAACATTAACATCTGAGAGAGAAGTGAAACTACTAAAGTTATACAAGTTTTTTTCAGAGGATGTTTGTAGAGGTCCAGACCAAAGTTTTTAACTTGTAACAACTTACAATAATTGTCATGCCATGAAGTGTATTTACTGCGAATTCCTTCAAATTACTGCTTTGAGTTGTGTGGAATTACTAAACCTTTTTCCCTTTTCTGAAAATCTGCATTGCGGAAATTGCATTTCAGAAACACAAACTAATGAATAGAATAACAAGTTCCCACATTATCCCCTTTGTTCTGCTTAAAGTCAGATTTGTGGGTTTGTGGATAGTGTTGGACCCTCAAAGCTCAGAGCTGCTGTTTAATGCATGGAGTGTGTCAGATGGAGACTGTGATGATGGCTGACAGTTATAACAGCGCACAACCTGCTCTAGTTGATGTCAGCTCCTTGGCTTCAGAAAGATCGTCGCTTCAACTGCACGGCTCAGTTCATTGGTTTAGAAACCCTGACAAATTGAATGAGTGGAACACGCTCCACTGTGTGCTCTTCATGCATCCAAGTAAATAACATTTCCACATTCAATTCAAAAGGCTCCCCTCGCCACTCCTCACTTCTGCTCAATTTATTTTATGTCAAAACAGGCCTCAAGACGTAACATATCAGCAACCCGAATGTACAGCAGGGCAGCACCATTTAGAGCCACTGCCTCGTGCTTCTGGAAACTGCCTTTGTATTGTACTTGGACAAAATTAATTTAAAACATGAATTTACCAGTTTAATAAATTCCTGTTAGGTGTAAAAAGGCACACGTCCTTTAGAGCAGTAAAGCATATTTTTCTCCTTTGCATGTATAACATATTTTGCTCTACTGTGCAGAATGCATGAAGAAAGTGGAGCTGATTCCAGCCTCTAGCCTAATAACTGCTGTATGCACACTGAAGTGAGGAGTCTGCTGTTTTATTTAAAAAGTTTTTCTTAAGACCCACAATAGAGATACAATGTGAGGAGCTGTGTTTGTATTGTACTGTGTCTGTGGGAACCTGAATGGTGCATTTTACTGTAACAATGGCAACTGTAACATTTATAAATGACACTTCTTTTAGGACAACCTTCAGTTTTCAGTACCTCATCCAGCCCTACACTTCTCAAAGTAAATTTAAATAATTATAGATGGAGATTTCAGTAAAAGTGTATTGTTGTTTTGACCTGAATAAAAGCTGTGTTATGTCATTGACATTGAGAAGTAACAGCTCACGCTGTGCAGGTTGGTGATTGGTTAAACTGATTGTTGTTGCTGTGGCCTTGGCCCATTGTTTTCCATAAGAATGTGCTCCTCATCACATAACAGTGATTGATCTTCACATGTTAACTTGTGTTATGTAATAATAACGATGTGTAAATGCATGCGATTCTTTATGATCAATAGTGAAGATATGAAGGATTCAATGGGCGGCCCTAAAGCAGAGCTGTGGCTCCAGTCTATGAGTCTCCAGATGAACACTTAGTTCAAAGAGTTACCCAAATAAAAGATCAATAGCAGATTTATATTCAAATGATGAGCCCTGAAGCTCTGCTTGAACATGTCCAAGGACAGTTAACAGTGCAGCTTTAATTAAAGCCAACTGTGTGGCTCAGCTCTGCTTCATAATCGTCATCATCACCATGAAGGCCTCTGCACCCCGTGTTTCTTCTTCTTCTCTTTCACAGTGTGACTGATGTGAGGTGAAGCTCCACATACAAACATCTGCAGGAAACATCCACAGCTCCTGTATGTGGTCCCACACGGGGAGGGGCTCCTGAGGGGCTTATGAATATCCCTCTTATGATAATTACTATATCCACCTAATGTTCAGTATATGGAAAATATATTTAGGGGCTCAATATTTTTCGTGGGTATTTTTTCTTTGCAAAATTTGAGAGATTTTTGTTATTATGCAGAAGGTTGAATAAGTCACTTTTATTGCTTTATTTAGCTATTTATTTGCCACAGCTCAGTCCCCATATTGATGCTGTGTATTTAAAAACATGTTTATTGGGATTACCCTGCATTATTGATACTGTGTGATGTGTGTGATATTGTGACATAAAATAGTTTCAATATTATCATTTCTCAGTATATCCCTTTAGCTGTATATCATGCTTCAAAATGTGTTACTGTGACAGGCCTACTTGTGTTTGGGTTTGTGAGTAAGTCTGGGCTATTTTGGTGTGATATGTGTGTGTGTGAACATTTTAGCTGTAAAAGGTTAAATACATGAGTTCTATTGCTAATTATTGGTTTATTCTGCAATATAATTTTTGTAGCTGAGGCCTTTCAATGATACTGTCTATTACTTGAGTAGACGGTGGCATAATGTAGTTTCAGTGTTATTGTGAGGGGGTCTGTGAGGGGGTCTGTGAGGGGGTCTGTGAGGGGGTCTGTGTGGGTTGGCATGTTCAGAGCATTAAAGCAGCAGCAGTTTCATCTCTCTGGCTGTGCTCTGCTGTGCTTGTCTCTATGCCGCTCTGATTATGCTCCGCTTGAGCCTTTCACACCAACAAGACAGGAACATTTGCTCAAGATTCATTATCGTACATTCAAAAACAGAGAAACATTGTATTCAAGTAAAAAACACAGAACAGTATCGCTCATTTTCTTTTATTGAAACAGCACGAAAAATATCAAAATGTAGCTTGGTTATGTAAATGGACAATTTTATGGCAATGTAAGTTCAAGTGTTGTACAAAAGTAAATAGACTCTAAAAGAACAAACTCAAAAGTACAAAAAAATCCTTTATACCCTTATTTGAAAAAATACACTGCAGGTATTTTTTTCATTTTGCAGCAGCTCTTTTTGCAGCTTTTTTATTATAGAATACTGGTATGTACTTCATATTCTAATTTTGCATAGTTCCAAAATAACCTTTGCAATATTATCCATTTAGAATATCTTCCACCTCTGTGACCAGTTCTTTTTAAGAGGATTTTCTTTACACTGTCAGATAAAAAAGCCAATCAAAACCTTTCAGTAACCTTTCTGTATTATTGCCTTGGACTATTTTAAAAAATATCAAATCTTGTCCTTTAAGTGCCCAGTTTTTCTTCTGTTTTAGTCCTGGTTAAAGGTCCCATATTACACAAAAATGACTGAGCTTTAAGCCATGTCAGAACATTGGTACCTCATGCATTATTCATTATTAGTCTGTCTACATCTCCAAAGCTCAAAATGCTCTGTTCCACCTCGTGATGTCAGAAAGGGGCAGTTTTTTCAAGTTAAGATCTCCCTTTTACCTTTTGTTCAGTAGAGATTCCAGGTGTGAAATCTTCCAAATGAATTGAGTGAAGGTGTGTGGGGTTTAAAAACACAGTGGAGCACTTACTACCCCTACTTACTACCCCGTGACATCACCAGGTGGAACAGTGTTTTCTGTTTGAGAGAAGAACTCAGCCTAAATACGCAGGATTTGTACTTTAAACATGTGTGAATGAAGAAAATAGGAAACAACATTATAAGATAGATTATAAAATGGTGTCATATGATTGGCCCTTTACCGTATTTTTCGGGCTATAAAGCGCACCGGATTATAAGGGGCAGTATCAAATAATACATCAATTGCTGTCACACATAAGGCATATCGGATTATAAGGCGCAATAAGCGAACGAGTTATAGCTGGTGCACACGCTTTGCGTTAAGGCGTGCACACGAGTTATTAAAAGTGAGGGAACGTCTTAAAACGTGTTTTATATCCAGTTTGTGGGAGCACGTTAGAACACATTCCCTCACTTTCCATGGTGTGGAACTGGGAATGACATGCGCAATACAAACTTGTGTGAATCATGCAGAAGGAAGGAGCACATCCGTGTGTTCCAGGCACTTCGCTGCATCCAGCGGCACCGTGGAGGAGACCTGGGGTATTAAGTTGGCTGATGATGAAATCTATACGTAGTTGTTCCAAGGTCAGAAAAACTACGACGGCGAAGCCCATTCTCTCTCAGGACTCTCTTGAGGTGTCTCAGACGTGCGCATGAGTTTGTGTACACGCCTTATAATTCGTTCCCATGCTTATTATTTTATATTCACCTCGTGGAGTAATACGTTATTAGCCGTAATGTTACAACATAAAATGGGTTGGAGGTTAAACACAACCAAAGGTCATACATAAGGCCACTGGATTATAAGGCCACTGTTGATTTTTGAGAAAATGTCATGATTTTAGATGAACCTTATAGCCCGAAAAATACGGTAAGTCTGGTCTTTCTTGAATAAAAAAGGCCCCTCTCTGCGTTGTCCATCGCAGTTACAGTGTTGTTGTCTTGTGTTTTTGTTTTGCGCAGCAGATTGAGGCTCACATGTGGTCGGTTGGTCATCACCACAGATAGAAGATTGTGTAATGCTGCCTGCTGGGAAGTTAAAGTACATTTCTACTTCTTGGTCTGTTGCTAGGCAGGGAGAGCTGCAAAGAGGCACCTGTGCATTTTAATGGTGCGACTGCCTGAAGCTGGTTTTGTCTGGACCGTCGGGGTGAGGGTTGTGTCCAGGATTGATTCTAGTATCGATCCTATAAAAAACCACTTAAACTGACAAAAATTTGGGCTTAGCTGAATAGCATTAGAATGATCTTGAGCTTTATCAGACCACATGGTAACATAAAGACATGAAAATCACAGTCTGTTGTTTAAAAGATAGTATTTTTATTATCATTGTCGAATCAAATTAAATCGAGTATTGAGTCTAAAATGTCACTGATAATGTGTCTGTATCTTTTAATGGTCCTATATTACACAAAATAGTTTCTCGTGAGCTTTAAACCATGTTGTAATGCTGTTCCCTCCTCAAAAACATACCCGGAGTTGTGTTTTGTTTCATTCATGTTTGAGTAATCCTGGTTTATGATTGGGCTGTTTACATCTTCAATGCTCAAAATGCTCTGTTCCACCTTATGATGTCATATAGTAGTAGTTTACAAGTTAACAGTGACATTTTATCTTTAGTTATGTAGAGATTAGTAATTCCAAGGCTAAAAATATTGAATGTATTTTTCGAGCTATAAACCGCACCGGATTATAAAGCGCAGTATCAAATAATATGTCAGTTGTGTCATTGTCCACACATAAAGAGCATCGGATTATAAGGCGCAATAAGCGAAACAAAACGCGTGTTGGATAAATCGAACTTTATTCAGGTCATTTACAATAACTCTCAGTTGTAGCTAACACAAAAATACAAGTTTAACAGTTTGGTGATTTGGGCATCAAACATGCCCGGATCCCTCTCAACATTGTTCAGTTTTACACAAAAATACAAAACCTGAAATCTGCATGGTGCATGTCTCTTAACAGGTGCATTTTGGGTCCTTGTACAGCACACGGCAGAACTACCAGTATGTTGCCCTATATGTCGCCAACATATTACTCCTCCTGACTCGCCCACTAATACGTTATTAGCCCTAATGTGGACAACATCAAATCGGTCGGAGGTTAAACACAACCAAAGGTCATACATAAGGCCACTGGATTATAAGGCGCAAGGCGATTTTTGAGAAAATGTAATGATTTTAGATGCGCCTTATAGTCCGAAAAATACGGTAAATGATTCTAGTGAAGGTGTATGGAGTTTAAAAACAGAATGGAGCACGTCTTGTATTAGCACATGGCATCATAAAGTGTTTTAAAGTATGTAAAGGTTGTGTGTTTGTGTGTGAAACGTGCGTGAATGAAACAAAACACATCAGAAAATAGCGTAATATGGGCTCTTTAAGAATACAGTTACACAATCTGTGATATGATGCTGAATATGTTTTAAAATGAATGATAGTTTGTGGAGGCGAAGCGCAGATTAAATGGGTCGTTCTGCTTAAATCTTGCACCAAGTGAAAGAGGATTTACAGTAACTTAGAAAATACCAACATACACCGTTATTTATACCGTACCTTTGTTGCAATCAAGTTGAAATCGCAATTTGAATGGGTTGAAATAATTAGCAAATTACAAAGTCTGCAGTATTTGAAGTAAAATAACAAAATATCTTGTCATATTCTGCAGAAAAAAATTTGATTCTTGTTTTAGTTTGTCAAAATCTGAATCTGAATTGTATTGTAGTGCTGTAGTGCTGCTTTTCTCCTTCGTGATAGAGAGTTTTAATTTATACTGTGGACCATTCAAGACAAAGCAACAATACTTTCATGGTGGAGGGTTGTACGTTGGAAATGTTACACTGTGCACCTTTAATGTCTCTGGTGCACTTTGAGCTTTTTGCATGTTTTTCCATTGCAGTTTTTAAACTACAAATAGCTAAATAAACCTCTTTTTATCAGTTCTTCGGGGCTTATAAACCGTAAAAGCCAATATGTATATAGCTATATTCTCTGGTTTCACTTTGTATTGTGTTATGGGCCTAGAGATTTGGTCATTATCAATTTGAGAAAGAAAAGCTAAAGTAAATACATTAGTAGCGGAAAACCAGTCCAGACTTTGCCACTGTATTTGCTCATAAAGGGACAATAAAGTGTATCTAAACTAAAAAGTCCCATTTGGCGGTTCCTTCTTCTAACCACATTCACTAGACTAGAGCTTCTTTTCTACACACAGAGTTAAAGCTATTTCTGGGGCAAGTGTTTCATATGCAGATGGTAAATATCTCCCCAGCTAGTACAGTGAATACATTATGCATGGCAGCTCTGCATTACAGCACACGGGGAGGCAGGGACACTTTTGGGTAAATCGTTTTTATAATCCAAATTAGTCACGCTCTCTACTGCCCCCAATGCACGGGAGACTAAGCAGGTTTCAGGCTTGTTATTTCACAGGAAGCAGAGGTGCGCTGTTGACATGTAAAGAGCCCTCCTGTTTGAACCGCCGTCGTGTCTGTGCATACATAGACTTGTCTGAAGTGTCATGCTATGTGCTAATGCGTGCGAGGAGGAGGCGGAGCGGTCGGGCCAGTGTGCCGCTTATAATGACTTCTGCACATGCTCCTGTGTAGATAAATAGACAGATTTTAATTGCTTCACTGCCGCTGACTGGCCACAAGAGCTCTGCAGCGTTAACTAGACTAAAGCTATACAGACGGTGCTTTAGATTTCTTTCTCTCTTTTTGCGACTGAATAAAATGTTTAAAAGGTCCTATATTATGAAAAATGGACTTTTATGAGCTTTATGCCATATTATAATGATTTTACCTCCTCAAAAACATACCTGGGGTTATGTTTTGTTTAATTTACATATGAGTAATCTGTGTGTCTGCAGTCTGATTACATTTCCTAAGCTCAGAATGTTCTGTTTCACCATTTGATGTCACAAAGTGGTAGTTTTCAAAGGTATCTAGTTAGCTACTGTTATGCTACTCATGACAGATAGGTTTAATCTATACTGTGGAACATTTTAGATGCTGCTGTTCCAGTTTGGACCGTGGTGCCCCCCAGTGTCGAGGACCTGGACCCCTCCCTCCTTCATGTCCTGGATTAATCTGTCCTCGTCCTGTTAGATCAGTAGTTTCCTTCTGCCAATAGCTTTGGTCTGCAGATTTACAACCTTATTGGCAGTGGATACGTCCTGTCCATCTATGCCTGTCCGTCCATGGGAGTGGATCTCTCCTTCACTGTGGTTCTCCTCGAGGTTTCTCGGTTTTTTCCCACTGTTTTTTTTTTTTTTTGAGTTTTTCCTTGCCGAAGAAGGAGGGTCTAAGGACAGGAGATGCTGGGAATGTCACAGGTTCATTTCACAAACACAATAAAAATGATGGCGCAGTCGAAAAAACTTCACTTAAGTGTTTTTTTTATTTCTGCCACAGCCCAAGATGCAATATTTACAGTGAAAAGAAGAGTATTTACAGGAAAACTTACAACAGC
>JACN01104571.1:0-11134 GCA_000787155.1 Scartelaos histophorus
TAATTAATAATTGATTAATAATTCAAACAATTTGAAAAAGTCAAAATACAAGTCACTTAATAGACATCATATGTAATTCCACAGGTGTCCCACAAGGTACAGTCTTGGCCACCTTAAACTTTTAACCAACTTTAACAACTTTGACTCACATTACTTGTCGAAATTCAACACAAACGCATTGAATAAAGCTTTGAATTTGTTTGGAGAAACCGATCTCTATTAAACTAAAGGTAAAAGATAGCTGTTTACATGAAAACTGCCACTACATGACATCACAAAGTGGAACAGAGCATTGAAGATATAGACTAATAAAGCAGGATGATTCAAACATGTGCGAATGAATCACAACATCACTCCAGGTATGTTTTTGAGGAGATAACGACATTCTAGTGTGGCTTAAAATTCACAAGAGTCTATTTTACGCAATAGCGGACCTTAAAATTTGGCATATTTTCAATAATAATATCTAGATGATACAGCAGCCACCACAATATGACTAACTGCATGTTCAGGCAGCATTATAGGTTGGGTCAAATGCAGAAGAAACCAGTTCCTGTGCATCAATATACATTCACCAAATTAGTTTCTATTTCGAGGTACTTGCACTTTACTGGTAGAAATTTTCAACGTAACTTTTTCTATTGTGAGAAATTCGACTGCATAATTTAACTGCAGTTGTCCTTTTGATATCTTGCATAACAAAAGGCAAAGCGGTGGTTGGCTCTGTCTGGCTTGAGAGAGACAGCTGGTATGAACAGGTTTGTGTGGGAGGACAAGGACACCAGACTGTTCCATGGCCAAATAAACAAATGTAAGAAAATTGCTTCACAAAAATGCCATGCCACCCTGAAATGATTTTTACACAGACCGCAATAAGAAATACGAGTTTATCTGTCAGACCACCTACATGTTCCAAAACAGGTTTTCTTTTATTAATTTTTGTCTAGCTACAAGATGAAATGCCAAATTTGTTAGCGCTCCAGTCATAGCAAAAATGTTACAGGTTTAATTAAACTTGTTAAGCAAGGTCTCCACGCTTATTATTGCTTGAATGTTCCATGGAATGACAATAAACACGTCTATCCAGCATTTATCATTATGGATGTTTCAGTCTGTCTGTGAATAGAGCTGCCTTTCCACAGATCTGACCTGTAATGTAGCCTATAGTTGTCTGCCTTGATATAAATAGGTTTAATCTCTACTGTGGAACATTCTAAAGCAGGGTGGGCAATTATTTTTTCCATGGGGCCACATAAGAAACAAGAAAATATTGTGCAGAGCTAAAACGCTTAACTCAATTCTGCATAATATGAATTGTATTTCTTTATAAAAAAGCAGTAAGTATCATTGTTTTGACAAGCTGGCAAGACTGGAAGAGTTTGTTATGACTAAACAATGAAAAAGTGAGGCTGCCTTACAAAAAAGTCATTAAAAAACACCTCTAAAATAAAAGCAATGCGGCTTTAGTAAATGCCTGAGGTAAAATTATAAAATATGTTTATTTTGTAATTCCAAATGAACTCAGAGTCAAACAAAGGGCTGTATGTGGCCCTGGAGCTTTAGAATCATCAGGTCTGTTCTAGACAAAGCAATAACATTTCTCCACTACATACACCAATAAAGTTATGCAGCAAAACATCACAGCAAAACTAGTACTGTTAAGTGTTTTGCCAAATAACACAATGGATCTATCCAGCAGATATTGAACCGGTAACCTCCTGGCAAGCAGTTAAACGACTCTATCAACAAAAGCCTTCCATCCTTTACCCCGATTGCCTTTCTTTGAGCTCCATTCAAATCCGCACTAGTCATTACTCTAAAAAATGAATGGTTCCGCTGTGCTGGCTGCGGTGATGAGAACGGAGCATCAAACCAGAAGCGTGTCATTATAGGCCGGGATCAGAGGCGCTACTTCTTCACGACTTAAAGTTAAAATGACTCCTGCCTTCAAACCTCACAGGTCCACCTTTAGCTCGGCGCGGCGTTCCTTTTCAATTAGCGGCGGCCCTTTGCTAGCGCACTCGGCACTCGCCCCGTGATCACCAAACGCTTCTCCGCGGGGGGCAGGCGCGATCCATTCAAGCTAACCCCCGTTACGTAATCTTATCAACAGTATTTTGATTCAAATTTGTAACAGTACAGCATGCCAGCGCGCTAATGTATTCCTGATAAATATTTAAGCAAATCAACAATTCTCTTTCAAGTGTTGAGCAATGCTGAGAGATGCAGCGCCGTGTAATCAAAACGAATTTCCTTGCGGTGGGGGAGAACGAGGGGCACCGATTCACAAAGACCGTAATGTCTCCATTCAAGTTGGCGCCGGTCGTGCTTTGATTAACACATTTGTTCAAACACAGAAGCAGCACTCGCCGACGGGGGGAAGAGAATGGAGGGGACAATTAGACCGGCCATGTTGACACTTCAGGTCAGCTGGTGGGAATAAACACGAGAGACAGATGAAGGGTTTTGGGGCTTCAAAGAAAACAAATACAAAGCGAACGGGCGACTGTGCTGTTCGTTTAGCGGAGGAGCTAGAAAGAAATGGCGAGACCGTAGACGCATTTAAACAAATGACAGCTAAACTAGAGACAAGATTCTTCTGGTGATGATGTTTGGAGGGCTGACGTCAGACCATTAGTTAGAAAGAACTTCAGTAAAAAACTTTGATTCAAGTGACGTTCTTCTTCAGTTTTCTCTTCATCAAACTAAAACTTCTCATAAATTTAACATCTAGCCAAGTTATTCTGATTAGGAGCCTGGCCCAAAATAGAAAAAGAAAAGAATAGTCATTGTCATTTTCAGATTAAGGCCAGTTTGAGGGTAAAAACGACAAAATATTTTATCAGAAGTGCCTTTTGTTCAGACGGTGATGGCGTTTTGGGGGCTTAAAAACGCAAAAATCTGAAACCACCCTCCAGAGTGGTTTCAGATTTTTGCTACACTGTCCAAGACGCAAAACTCTGATCAGATCTGCTCACGTCGTGTACGCGTTTACGTCACATACATACAGTACAATAGTGTATCACAGCGCCACCTAGCTGCCTGGCATGCACCCAATCCAATTCCACACACTTTTGCGTCACCGTAAGCTGCAGATTTCCTCCCAAAAACGCTTAAAGACTTAACGCCACTTTTGCGTCTTCTGTTCAGACCGTCATCATATAAACGTAGCCTAAAAGGACAAAACAAAACTGCGAAATACAGCTGAGCAACTCCCGGGTGTGTCACTTTTTTTCTATGGATATGTTATTGCTCTGCTTTAGAAAGTTCCACAATATTAAACCAATTGCATTTATTCAAGTGCACTTTATTGACTTTATTGATTTTATTGATCAAAAATGACATAGAAAAACAGGCATTATGGCAATCTGACCAGTAACTTGGATTTAAAACATTTCAGACAAAGGAGAAAAACAGGTGGCAGACCCTTCACGAGAAAAGTTATTTACCTTTAACAACTGTTTTTTCCAGTCTAATGGTCTTCATCAAAGGTCCAGGTCAAGGTTTTTGTGCACTTTTCTGACCTTAAACACAAAAGTAATAATTCCAATTATATTTCAGTACTTCATTTTAAAGCTACACTGTGTAACTTTTGCTTTAGAAGGTTATAGCGCAGTATGGCATTAATGTTCTTTCCCAACGGAGATAAACAACCAGCCCACCTGCCACCAGAGAAGTCCCACAGTGCACCTTAACTTATACAGACTGAAAGACCAATTCCTGAGTGTGATTTAAAAATGAATAACGCATGGGTGGTTTTATAGCTCAAAAATACCATTAAAAACAGAGATTCTGGCTGTGAGTGAGTTTGCCTCTCCAAGTCACACAATGCACCTTTAAATTATAGACTTAAAACTGATGTAAATGTGTCAAATATCAAATGTGGAATATCAAAAGGTTTTAATTACAGCTTTAAAATCAATATTTCTGTACTGTGGGAAGCCCGACTGTGCTCAACAAAACCACAGGGAGAAATCAGGTACAGTTCTGTTAAATAGCAGTTTCTTTTGTGTTTAAACCCTTTGCGTCTCACCTTTTTTGACAGTTATGACTTATAGCGCCCCCTCCTGTTTACACTGTCTTATCTTTGCGCTGGTTTAATTAGCCGTGCCCTCATTTGGAGATGTCCAAAGCTCTCCAAAAATAACCGTCTGCTCTGAACTGTTCTTATACATGTGCCTCATTACTTATATTAATTGTTTTCACTGCGTTAATTCCAGCTGCTTCCAGTAGATGGCAAGCTACACCATTCCAGAGTGTATTGAGCACTGAGGCTATGAAATTATGGCTATTTTTATGTGTGCAACTCCAAAGCAAAGACACAGAACAAATATTATGCATTACTTGTATTGTTATTGGTCTTTAACATACTAATTCTGTAGTTTTGAAATGTTCTAAAATGTACAGTGTCTCAAAACATACAAACTGCACTAGAACAATAGGATAATAGGAATAATAGGATTTTTGCTGTTTTATCAACGTCAAATATAATCTTAAAAACCCGTTTCTGGTCCAAACATTGCCCAATCCACACACTAGAGGGCGCCTTGATCTGCAGTCGATGTTAATATCGTATTCATTTGGGATAGCGAGGACAGATGTGCAGCAAATAAAGCCATCACCACAGTATAACTCACATCTCATCCACGTGTTCTCTTGTCATTGTGTAATTGATGCCTCCAACATGGATGCAATTCCACCCAATCCCATTCTCCACACTCATAACGCTCATACATATGTAGGCTACAGAGGGAACAAGCCGTACTCTTATTACGCATTACGTGACGAGAACGCTGATTTACCAAGTTGAAACCAATGTAACAAACATTTAATCTGAAATTTCACAGTTTGTTCATATTTTTTTTTCCAAAGGGATTCTGGATATATGTATATTATCCTAGAAATTCAACTTTGCATTTTACTTCAGTGCCACTTGAATATGTTGGCAGAAGCAGCGGATGTGTGGGTGAGGAGAGGAAATCTATTAGGGCGCAGGGAGAAAATCCAAACTAGAAACACACTCGACTGTTTTGATGTACAGTATAATGAAACCAAAGATTATCTATAGAAAACTGGCCATTCACAAGTTTTTTGCAACTGTCACACACTGTAATTCTGTTGCTCATTCTTAATTCAGCAGATGACAGTTCCATAGCATAGCATCCAATTTATGTATGATTTATTCTAGTGCAGTTTGCTTGTTTTGAGACACTGTACATTTTAGAACATGTCAAAACTACAGAATTAGTATGTTAAAGCCCAATAACAATACAAGTAATGCATAATATTTATTCTGTGTCTTTGCTTTGGAGTTGCACATAAAAAAATATCCATAATTTCAATTTTCAATACACTCTGGAATGGTGTAGCTCGCCATCTACTGGAAGCAGCTGGAATTAACGCAGTGAAAACAATTAATATAAGTAATGAGGCACATGTCCGGATATGCTAATATAAGCACGCAGCAGTAACGAGCACGAATCAATGCCAGAAAGGATTAAAACGAGTCTAGCGGTGATTTATGGACCTAAAAACTATGCGGGATCTCTACCTGTGACTTCACAATCCTGGGAAATTTTGGCTCAAAAGACTTTTTACAGAGGATTAATAGAACCATCATGAACGAACTAAATAAATACAACTCTACAATACAATATTTTTGGTTAATTTTGCATAATATGTGTTCTTTAAAGGTACAGCGATGATTTATGGACCTAAAACTTATGCGGGATCTCTACCTATGACTTCACAATCATGGGAAATTTTGTGTTTTTTTTCATGAGGCTTAAAAGACTTTTTACAGAGGATTAATAAAACCATCATGAACGAACTAAATGCAACTCTACAATACAATATTTTTGGTTAATTTTGCATAACATTTGTTCTTTAAAGGTACACTGTGTAACTTTTCTGGTAGATAGCCCAGAGTTACTTTTCACGCTCCATTGAGACAAGCAGGAATACATGTTTTTAAAGGTATTTTTGAGCTATAAAAACACCCATCATCGAATAAATGCATCTTATATAAGTTTAATACCGTATCGTGGAGCATTACAGGCAAAGCAACAGACAGAATCTTTCACTTTTGATAAATCATTCAATTCTAATCAGGTCTATACTGGAGTTAGCGTAATAATTGCAGTAAGCCAATCCTCTCATTTGAAGTTTATCTTTAGACACTGGCGCATGCTTCAGCCGCTCACAACACAATCATGAACTTGTGTAATTTAGCAAGCGCTCGTCAGCCACTTCCAAGCAATTAGTCGAGCTCAACCTGGCCATGCGGTGACCTCTCCTCACACGCTCCACGCCGTATAGAATAAAAACAGATCCATGTTCTTTTGCTGTGAAGCGTGCCATAGATCTGTGCACTGGGGGACTACTGGGTGTGCACAACCATATGTCGGGCCCTTTGTAAGACGAGGCGTAATGATCCCCCCAGGAACCCACATAAGGGAGCAGAGCCACTGTAAAGATACTATAGTCTGAAGGAGATTAGATTCAGTGAGGAGGTGTGGGATATATGCACTAGGAACGTAACAATATTTAAATAATACAGTACAATACAGTATTCACTTAATACAATATTATAGTGAGAAATGAAGAAATATTAATGTCCTAGGAGTCCAGAGTCATAGTACTTTTCTTTTTATTTTGTCACGTTTTTAGACTTTTAGACTTAAACTTTGACAAACTTAATGGACCACAAGGGAAATTATTTGTTGCAGTTGCAGTTTCTTCATTTAAAAAGGTTCAGATTTCATGATAATTCCCCACATCCCTGTAGTACCTCTGACCTCCATGGAAACAAATCTTTTTTTTTCATGTTTTTATTTCATGTTAGTTATTTTGCATGTTTTCTGTACTTTAAGTGTTAAAATATCATGTGGTGTGACCATCCGCCCTTAACTGCTGATTTTTAAACTTCTTTAAAATTACTCTAAATCTAGTCAAATTTATTTTCTTTCTTTTTTTTTATTTTCTGAAGTGTTTTTAGTCCCACATGAAACTTCATCTTTCTAGAATAGATATTTCCCCTTAATATTCAAACAAATATGCATTTTTCAAATATCATGTTCAGAACTTAGATTCCCGACATTTAGAAAATCCCCGAATATTAGAAAATAAAACAATTTTAAGTTTATTCTCGGTTGCACCACATGACATTTTTATAGGTTGTAGTCAATTCATGTTCATAAAAAAAACACAAAAATGCTTAATATAAATGTCAGACGTAGTTTTATCCAGACCTGACATGCAAATATTTGAAAAAGTCTATTGAAAAGTCTATTGAGTCTATAAATGTCTATTGAAAGTACGATATCACGATATAGAGCTACAAGATGAATCAACATCACAATTTGAATGAACGCAAAAAGCAAAGCAACGCAATTGATTTCCATTATAAACAACAAAAATATGCTTTGTTATTCTGCATAAAAACTGCTCACCCTGTAGTTCAGATCTGTACAAACATGTTCTGAAATACGTGTGATTTTTGTATCAGTTTGTCAGTTCGTATTGGAGTCTTTTCGTCAAGTCATTAAAATATGAACTTTGAGCAGAATCCTATTATTGAAACATGAATTGCAAATCTAAACCCAATCACATTGTTTGTCGGAAAAATTGTAATCAGATATTTAAAAGAAAAAACACTTTTTTCACAGAAGTTGCAGAAGCGAACCAAACCCGGGCATGTTTACGCCTGGTGCCGATGCTAATGCCGTAGCAATATAAGCGCAGTTGCCATAAAATATGAGGCAGATATGAGCCCTGCTGAGATCCACTGTCAGGTTCTGGATTAAACAACAGTGTGGAGCAGAGAGGGCTGCAGGAGAAGAGTCTGAAAAGCTCTATCACTGTCCACACTTCTCTCTCAAGGTGAGTTTTGGAGCAGAGTTTATTCACTTTACTCTTTTAGTAACATCAACACACATAACGGGGATCCTAAAAATAAGTACGCAAGCCGGCATGTTGCGTTTTAGCCCAGTATATTGTCTGTTCACCGGTCCCTCTGTTGCTTCTTGAGCTGAACCAAAACAAAATTGTGCAATCAGATTTGTTCGTTTCAGTGATGCCACAAAAATCCAGGAAACAGAACAGAAAATGTGCAAAATGTGTTAAAGTTTTGCCTCCATAAAAACATTCTAATATTCTTTATGAACTGTTTACTGACAAAAATAATGCAACTGAATAACACCAATATTTAAAATAACATTCTGTATATACTGTATGAAGAAGCCATTACATTGAATCAGACGTTTACTGCTTAAAAAAATCACTGGTATATTGTCAGAAAAATTAAATTTCTCTCACCTGAGATTAAGAGTTTAGTGATTTGCTCATTGATTCGGCATAAATCTGTGAAATGTTTCCTTTCTTTTTTCATGTAAGCAAAGATATTGGCTTGGATATGGGCGGACCTTGTCTCTGCATGTCTCTGATTGGTTAATCCACCTGTCAGTCAGCTTGAGCTGAACCAAAACAAAATTGTGCAATCAGATTTGTTCGTTTCAGTGATGCCACAAAAATCCAGGAAACAGAACAGAAAATGTGCAAAATGTGTTAAAGTTTTGCCTCCATAAAAACATTCTAATATTCTTTATGAACTGTTTACTGACAAAAATAATGCAACTGAATAACACCAATATTTAAAATAACATTCTGTATATACTGTATGAAGAAGCCATTACATTGAATCAGACGTTTACTGCTTAAAAAAATCACTGGTATATTGTCAGAAAAATTAAATTTCTCTCACCTGAGATTAAGAGTTTAGTGATTTGCTCATTGATTCGGCATAAATCTGTGAAATGTTTCCTTTCTTTTTTCATGTAAGCAAAGATATTGGCTTGGATATGGGCGGACCTTGTCTCTGCATGTCTCTGATTGGTTAATCCACTTGTCAATCTGAGCCATCTGAGGAGAGTCACTATTATATATATTGGAGAAGTGTGAGGCCTTGTGTGGGCCGTGTACACATTCATTCATGATTTGATAAGGAATGAAAGACAAACAGATGAACTAGTTTGTATAAAAATGACCAAAACTGCACAAGTTCAAATGGTATCCTTGGTCATGGGCCCCTAGTGGCTCGTGGTGGTCAGTGCATGTACTGCTGCTTCTGCTCAGGCAGAGCCCAGTAGCAGTGAAGGGACAGAGCTCTGTGGAAATGGGGCTATAAAGGGTTTGATATTCTCCCTGTTTCACACACATTGCACTAGTCCACATGTGTACTGTACACTTCACCAACGGCTCTGTGGACTCTGCTCTGTTTAATCGTATGTGCAGTCAAAAGCTCTCCTCCGCGCGCACATTATGGAGTTGTAATTACCAGCAGATGGAGCTTTATTTGCACTTAAGGCGAGTGTGTGCCGGGGAACGCACTGTGAACGCCAATCATTAACAAGTTCAACTCCTGCGTTTGGGGGATTCAGTTGTTAATGCTGTGATGTAAATTTGTTTTAAATTAAGCATACAGCTATATGAGTGTTACCTTGGGCAGTGGTGAGCGTGGAGCTTGTGTTCAGTGTGGACTGACGAAAGTATTCCGGCAGCGCGCAGTGATACGAACGGCGAGAAAATAGCGCCAAGCGGTTATGAGGTCTGACTTTTTTGGTCGCTAATAGTTTTGTGACACAGATATTTCACTCTTTTGAACACACTGATTTGAGAAGAAAAATGCTTTATTTTTGCCACCTCAGACAACTTGCCGGAACTACTTTCGTCAGCACCGAAACCGGGCGAGAACTCGGCTCACGAGACGCTGTCGGGGGTAAGTCAGTGTTTATGGACAGGGATTTCATACAGATTCATGTAAAAAAAACAAAAAAACTATCCATTAAGATATACAAGGTAACTTTCACTGCATTTTCACTTTTTTAATATTCATCAGGTAAACGTACTAGGCTTTAAACCCAGTGCAAAACATGCCACTTTAAATGAACTTAGTGAGCATATAACAAATAACGTGAATACTACCTACATTATTTATTAGCATTATATTATATTTTGAGTCTCTGCACCTATTTCAAAGGCGGCTCAGAAGAACACACAGCATCCTTGACTGTTCTTAAGCTCTATTAGACATTCTATCGCCAAAGAGGGACCCCCAGCTGTTAAAGCCTCAGAAACAAAGGCTTTGTGATAATAACTACTGTCTGGAGGCTCACATCAATACAGACTGTGCAATACTTAAGTTAATAACCCTTTAAATTATGAGCTCAAAGCTAAAACTTTAATGCCATTCTTGTACTCATTTTGAACGAGTATTTCTTTTATTTATTTATGACATTTTTTCCAGGTTCTCATTTTCTTTAAAGCGCCGTATTGTACATATTCTAAGTTATAATTAGGCCTCAAACTGTAGACGTAGACAGACTAACAATGCAGGATTACTCAAACGTGTGAATGAAACTGTTTTCGGTGAAGTAACAGCTTTATAACCCCGCTGAACGCTCACACGAGTCAGTTTTAATAGTTAAACGCGACGGCAGCGGTGCTCATTTTTCATCGCGCCGGTTAAATTATGGACAACGTGAGGCAGTCAAAAGATGTAGGGACAAAATGGCACAATGACGAAACTATTGCAGGAATCCATTCTCACAGCAGCATCGCGAGGGAGGAGGCGATTATAACTCCAGTGCCCAGAGTACGAGCTCCGGTCTGGGGGAGTTCTGTCCTTGGGTCGGTTGATCCCTGGATATAATGACATTAAAGCAGACTTATTATGTATAATTAACCATTTTATAGTTGCTTCCCCTTCTCGTTTACCCTCTCGGAGTTGTGTTTAGAATGATTCATGCGTGTCTGAGTCAGCTTTACAGTGCTTGAAGGTGGAATTGCTCCAGTGATAAATATCCAGGAAATAGAACAGAAAATGTGCACATATAAAAGTTTTTGGTTTGAAGGTGGCTTGGTAAAGAAGTTCTTTATCTTAAGTTTTCCAGACTATTTATGTATTTATCTTTATGTACTATTTCTTATTACTATTATTATATGTAATTTATTTTTAAGGAGACTTGATTTTGCTTTTTTTGATTTTGCTTTTTTTTTATTTTTTTTTTATTTTTTGATTCATTGACTGTGGCCTGATGAAACCATTGTATTTTTTATTTTTTAATGTACATTTTTT